>JADBJO010009809.1:35000-79468 GCA_016801955.1 Conus betulinus
CTGATCATCAGCCTGGCTGCTTGTTTGTATGTTGTTCACTGTTTGATCATCAGCCTGGCTGCTTGTTTGCATGTTGTTCACTGTTTGATCATCAGCCTGGTTGCTTGTTTGTATGTTGTTCACTGATCATCAGCCTGGTTGCTTGTTTGTATGTTGTTCACTGTCTGATCATCAGCCTGGCTGCTTGTTTGCATGTTGTTCACTGATCATCAGCCTGGCTGCTTGTTTGTATGTTGTTCACTGTTTGATCATCAGCCTGGTTGCTTGTTTGTATGTTGTTCACTGATCATCAGCCTGGCTGCTTGTTTGCATGTTGTTCACTGATCATCAGCCTGGCTGCTTGTTTGCATGTTTGTTCACTGATCATCAGCCTGGCTGCTTGTTTGCATGTTTGTTCACTGTTTGATCATCAACCTGGCTGCTTGTTTGCATGTTTGTTCACTGTCTGATCATCAGCCTGGCTGCTTGTTTGCATGTTTGTTCACTGTTTGATCATCAACCTGGCTGCTTGTTTGCATGTTTGTTCGCTGTCTGATCATCAAACAGTCTGTTTATTTGTCTTTTTTATTCAGTGCTTCTCTTTTATCCTATAGGTCAGTAATCTTATTTCAGGAAAACACAGTATTTGTATTCATATTCAGAACCTGTTGTTTCACTGTCTGCATATGAATTTACGTATGTATTTTTCCTCAAGTATGTTGATGTATCACATTCATGTCTTTTTAGTTTGTGTCTTTTGATGATTTTACAGACATTCGCATTTTTTTCCATTGTAATATGTATGGTTTAGATCCAGCTGACAGTCACAAATGAACCACAGGCATTCACACACTGCACAAGATTACAGATACCTCAAATCAGCATATTAGGATTGCGTGGTGTAAACAGTCAGTGCGACAACTAGTCTTGGAATTTATTATGGTTTGTCTCTGAGGCTGTCCATAGCAGCACAAAGCCAGTCCTGTAGTATGCTTGGTGTGACTGGTATAAATCAGACTTGCTTGTTTTTCATTTGTGTGTTCCAGCTGTCCTGTGTCTTTTCTATTGAATTCTGAATAGGATCCAATCCAAAAAAACAAAAACAAAAAAATCTGAGACTGTGCATTCTCTTCCAGAAATCTTCAAGTTCAATGTCTTGCCCAATACTCACTGTGCCAAGGATGGTATCAGAAGCACTTTTTCTGGCATCCTTTTGTTGGAGTTGCAAAATCTTTTCTTGAGTTCTGGGTTTACATTGCTCTTCTTCCTTAATAGCCCTTGTTAGGCAGTGCCTGTTGGGATTAGCCTCAAGGCAGCTGAACCTGGCTCGCCTGGAGATGTGAAAATGTTCAGCTGCTTTTCTCTCTTCAGATATTTGGTTTCACTTTCGTCTGTTTTGTCAGTTATCACCAACTTCAGAGAGTTTCATTCACATTGGCATATGTTTTTTTTTTTTTTTTTTTTTTTTTTTTGATTTGCTGCTTCATCTCCCATGCATTCAACGGCATTGCACTCATGCTGCTCATTCTGGTCTCCCATTCAAGGCCTCAGCTGGCCTGTCCCACCACAGCCCTGGCACTAGCAATCCTAAAGGAGCAATGCTATGTCACCATGAGGCAACCAACCAGACGAGACACTGCACCAGTATCAAGTCATTTGGTGGTGTTCAGTGGTGTCTGTGTAGATCCAACATATGCAGAACAGATCAGATCTGTGTTTTCTCCAGTTTCTTGAACATAGTTTAACGAATTCTTGGAAATGTTCACTAGGTAAGAGAACTCTTCATTCAACCTTTGCAGAGGTGTGTGCTTTCCTGAACGCCCTTGTTGTATTTGTGGGACTTCTAGATGCAGTCGTCCGACTTGACTGTGAGGAGTCTTTGTCCAGGTTCAGGTTCAAGGATCGCCCAGGGGAGCAGCTGTTCACTGACTGTTTGGTGATGTGTTTTCTGTGCAGGGTGCAGATTGGTCAGCTGGTGCAGAAATTGTGGTCACGAACTGACTGCCGCGTCTCCATCATCAACCAATGTGGAACTGAGATGTTTCAGGTAGGGTCACAACCGGTATCATCGCTGTCAAATAATTTATATCTGTCGAAATTTATCAGAATGAGAATGTAAACAGTTGTAATCTAAAAGTAGTGCTTATATCAGTTACTGTAGTTCTTCAAGCTGTCTGGCACTTGACAGTGCCCTTTTTTTTTGTTTTTTTTTTTTGTTTTAAGGAGACTCCAGTAATAAGATGATTTTGAACATAGAACACACTTTTTCTTCTATCTTCTGTCTGATAAGACATACTAGTTCTGCTGCCTACAGAACCAAAGCTATTGCTCCTCTTCAGGGTCTTGCCATTTAGCACACTGATTTTGGAGTTTGGTAGAATTGTTCTCTTGTTTCTATTTTCTGAACAATTGGTTTGTTTCCTTTCTATTCAGAATTAGCCTTTCAGTTGGTTTGCTTGTAACCACATCTGTATACTTAAAAAATGATTATTGTTGTGGCTGTGGATCTATGGCAAGTGATTGTTGTGGCTGTGGATCTATCAGGGTTCGTACCGAGTCCTGGAAGTCTGGAAAAGTCTTGGAAAAATGGGAAAGGCTTTTCCAGGGCTGGAAAAGTCTTGGAAAATTTGTTTTTACCCAGCAGGGTTTGGAAAAGTCATGAAATTTCCAGAGCTCTGTCATGAACGTTCAAGTCATGAACTGAAACAAAATTATTTTTATCAAATTTCGGAAAAGGTCGATGTCGATTTGCCACCCCGTCAACACTCAAGCATCCGAACTGCAGAATCATTTATTTTGCTGTCCGAGTAGTCTCCCTTGTGTCGAGTGCGCATGTGCGCAATTTTCCAGCCCCAACTTCCGTTCTATGATTTTTTCTCAATCGTTTGCGCCTGCACGGCAAGAATTTAAAAAATGGAAAAAGTGTGTATTCAGCCAAGCGTGGTTGACCAATAGCCAGTACCAGAACTGGGTCGAAAAAAAGCATCCGACGGCAATAGATTTCGAGCCAAATTTGTGTCAAAGACCTGCTTAAGTCTCTGCTGATGTTTTTGCTGAGAAAGCAAAGCAGAAAGAAAGAACACAAAACTTCACCTTCATAGCAAAGTCAAATGCTCTACGTAGATCTGCTAAGACAAGACAGCTGAAGTTTCTGTTCTTGAGGCCCAGATAAATGAGAAGTCGAAGAAATCAAAAAGTAGAACTGGGATAGGATACATTTTCAGGTGTGAGTGGGATCGTGTCAATTTTACATTACACAGGGTTCGTACGCCCCTTGAAAACCCTTTAAAAATTTCAACTGGGTCAGAAAGGCCCTTGAAAACTGCAGATATCCCTACCATCCCTTCAAATCCCCTTAAAAATCGTTTTCGGATCAAAACTGACCGTAACATTTGAAGACGAATCGGAGAAGAAACGCGAACGATACTTCGGACATCGATTTTCGCCTCTCGAATCGTGTTGCGTGTCGTCTGCTTTTCAAGCAAAGGGAAGCAATTCAATAGTTGGTTATCGTTTGCGCATGCGCAGTTCGACTTCCGACAAAAGGGCGCCATGCTCTATCATCTTCGGGGAAGTCCGATACTGTTGCGTCTGTCATCATGCCAAAGGGAAATTACGCATTTGATCTGTTGTGGCTACAGAAGGAAGAATATCGAAGCTGGATCACTGAATGCAGAGACAACAAACATGCGTTTTTTCTGTAAAGTGTGCAAAAAGACCATTGATTCGGGACAATAGGCGAATTGGCGGTTGCAAATCACGGAAAGAGGAAAAAATACGTGGAATTGGATAAAGCGAGTAGGCCATCGGTAGTCTTACGGACTTCATTCGGCAATAATCAAATTAATCAAATCGGGTCAGACCCTTTCCTCAGTAAGAATCGTCAGCCAGTCCACAATAACAGCAAGTGGGACAGATGTGTTGAAATCTGAAGTGTTGTGGACGATTCATGCCATCAACAATCATCACAGTTTCCGATCTGCTGAAGACAACGCGAAACTGTTTGCAGCAATGTTTCCATATTCCTCGATTGCGACGAACTATCGGTGTGGGGAAACCAAAAGTAGATATCTTGCAACTTTTGGCATTGCTCTTTTTTTTTCTGTCAGAACTGAAAAAAGAGTGACATCACAGACTGAATCTTCAAATCAATCGTCACGTCGTCTCCATAGACTTTAAGTGACTCATTTAAGTGCGCGTTTGTTAAAAAAAAAAAAGAAAAGAAAACCCTACTTTCTTGTTCAAAAAGATAAACATTCATACCACACCCCTCCCCCTAACTTACCTACCAGCTAGCCTACACACACACACACACACACAAAAACCCAACAAAACAAAAAAAAATTTATCTATTCACTTAATTGTTTTGTTACAATTATCTATTCACTTAATTGTTTTGTTATTACAGTTACTTTCATTTTTATTCATCTAGTTATTATATTACTACCACTATCATTATTATCTTACTATCCCTTTCTATCTATCTATCTCTCTATATATACGAATTATATGTATATATAATCCCCCCCCCCCCCCCCCCTACCCCCCTTACTTAGCATTATTATCAATCCACCTTAACCACAACCATCACAAATATATCACACCACCCCACTAAACCAGCTACACAACCCCATCATTTCACTCCCCCCCCCCTCCCCCCACGCCCCCCCCCCCCCCCTTTTTTTTTTTCCTCTCCCATGATCCCCTCTGTCATTTCCGTCTCGCGGCCATTCTTCCTACCACATGGACAGATAAGTCTTTGTTCTTTGTACTGTCCTAAATGTTGAATGTGATTTTTTTTTTTCCCCTGAAGAAGATCCAAGAGGTCGAATTGCATTGTGTCTTGTCCTGTGCTTTGTCAATGTCCTTGGCAGTAACTAACCCCCTCTCTTTCTAAATTTTGCTTCATTCTCCGCCATCAGTCACTCCATTTAAAACAACAACAGCAACAACAAAAAACCCAGTTAAGTGTGGAGCTACAGGAAGGCTACCCACATTCACCTTTTAAAAAGGGGTTACCCTGCTCCCTATCCTGCCCAGAACAAGCACTAGGCTAGTCCAGGCCTGCCAACCATTCACACACACTTCCACACGACATCACATACAGTGGCTGTATTTTAAAAGTAAAGTTTGCTGAGCTCCCTCCTGAAATGTGCTAGAGAGGAGGCCTTGGCTGCAATGAATATGTCATGCTTTTTGATGTATCATTGAGCAAGGACTTGAAACAGAAGCAGCTGGACATTCATGTCAGATACTGGTCCGGAAAGCAGATTGAAAGTTTTCTTTTTCTGATTTCTCAATTTCTGTATAAAGACTTCATTTTTTATTTTTTATTTATACATGATATTGAGCGTGGAAAAGACTACAGAAGTGTAATCACCTTATCATCATGGCTGGATTACATGTGTAAGGTTATTATTCACTCTTTTTTTCAATTGTACGGCTAAATTTGCCCTTAAAAATTAAAATATCCCCTTTAGAAACCCTTGAAAAATCCTTGAATTTTTTTTCCTGTGAAGAAGTGGGAACCCTGTTACATCTAAATGGCTACTCTTTGCATGGTAAAGGAACTGTGACTGTTAAATGATACTGTGATTCAAGTGCTGGCAGTGTGAACAAAGAAGAGGAAACTGGAAATTTGTGTGAAAGACCTGCTTAAGTCTGATAAATAAGAAAGTGGAAGAAATCAAAAAGTAAAACTGGGATCAAGATACATTTTCAGGTGTGAGTAGAATTGTGTAAATTTCAAATTACATTTAATGGTAAAGGAACTATGACTAAATGATGGTGTGTGATTGGTAAGTGAATTGTTCATTCTGTGTTCACTTGCATTTGTGTGTGTATCATTTTTTGAGTGTGTGTGTGTGTGTATAATGTGTGTGTGTGTGTGTGTGTGTGAGTGAAGCGCGCATATATAATATGAAGGTTGAGGGTAAGTGGGAGGTGAGATGGGGGTGGATTTAGTCCTGGATTTTGGTCATGGAAAAATATTGCTGAGGTCTTGGAAAGGTATGGAAAAAGTATGGAATTTTGTTTTGACTAATTGGTATGAACCCTGATCTATGGCAAGTGATTGTTGTGGCTGTGGATCTGTGGCATGTGAAAAGGTGTTTTACCACAGTCATATTTTGACTTTTGTTACAGTAAATTAAAGAGTAATGTGCATATTCCTGCAGTTTGCACATGCTGTATATCTAATACAGTATGCAAATGTATCTATGCTTGGGCACATACCTATGACTATCATCTATTTGTAGGATTGATATGCAGCAGATGATCCATGCTTTTAGCTATGTCAACACAGACAGTGAATGTGTGGCAGCAGATTCAAAGCTTGAACTGGATACCCAGTGTTACAAACCTTTCTTCTGGAGATTTTTGAATGCAGGATGATTTAGTCAAAATTTCAGGGGAAAAAAACATGTAACATTGTCATTATGGTAGTTTTACCTTTTTGTTGTTTATTTCTGGCTGCATTAAGAATTGACTACATTCCAGTTGTGAACTTTCTTATCTCCATTTTGTTAGCTTTATTATGTATTTTTATGTTTATATGTTTACATATTGTCTTTCAAGAATGTGTTACTTCAGATGGTATCTCTTTTCCTCGTTTGAATTAGAATTAATGGTCACCTGTTACCTGCATGCTTTTTTTTTTTTTTTTTAATTGATCATTGTATTCATGGTGTGTGGGCATGTAGAATTTCCTGGACTCAATCCTGGACACGCTGCTGTATATGCTGCATGACAGCCTGAGTCGTCTGGCCAATGTCAAGAAGATCGAGACCCTCAAAGCCAATGGTAAGGGAATCGTCGAACATTTGACATGATAGCCTGTGGAATTGAAATAATGGCTGTTTGTGGAGTGTACCCTAGGCTTGAAATCAGGCAAGTTCTGGATGTTTCAAGCAGTCCGTTCGCTTATAATAGTGGTGAAATAAAATAGAAATTTTCAGGAAATCTGCTTGAAAATGATCAGCTAAGCATTCACTTAGCAGGGCAAGTGAAAAGAGAATAGTATGATGTGGTGTGTTCGTGTGTGTGGGGGAGAGGAATGGGAAGTTTTGTCATGAAATTTTAGAAATGAAAGTTAAGTGTGTCTGTGTTTGGAAGAGAGGGGGGGGGGGGGTGTTTACTTGTTTTTTGTTTGTTTTATCTGTTTGACATAGACCCAGAAAATGCAATTTTTTCAGCATCTAATTTCTTTTGAGGTGGTGTTCACTCCTGTCTTGCAACTGTTCTTTTTGTACATGGATGTCTGTCTCCTCTTAATATTTTCTCTCTCTCTTTCCCCTCCTCCTCTCTCTCTGTCCCGACTCCCCTTTGTCCCTTCTCTGTTGTAGACTACACACTAAAAAAAAAAAAAAAAAAGCTCAGAAAGTTGTGTCTTCTTTTCATGTATTTTTCTTTTGGGTTTCTTCCATCAGCAAAAGACTGTTAATCTAAATAACAGAATTTATACAAACGTTTGCGACCGTCTCTTGTTTTTTTTGTCGAATCTGATTCCTGTGTGTAGCGTGTTGGGCACACAGATGAAGGAGGGAAGTTTGGTTGTTGGGCAGAGGCAGAATGGAAAGCCCTGTCCAGAAGGCAGCAAGCAGAGAAGGATCAGTTCCTGAGGAATGAGGAGAGAGTGGGCTCCGGATTTATGAGACAGGTGAGTGAGCCAGCTGCTGCAGGGCAGTGGGCATGTCAGCTTTTGCCGTGAAGTGACGTCATTACCCTTCTCCTGCCTCCCCCTCCTCCTCCTCACCCTTCTCTCCTACCTTCCCATCTTCCTCATCACCCTTCTGCTACCTTCTCCTCCTCCTCACCCTTCTCCTACCTACCCCCCTCCTCATCACCCTTCTCCTACCTTCCCTCCCCCTCATCACCCGTCTCCTACCTTCCCTCCCCCTCATCACCCTTCTCCTACCTTCCCCTCCTCATCACCCTTCTCCTACCTTCCCTCCCCCTCATCACCCTTCTCCTACCTTCCCTCCCCCTCATCACCCTTCTCCTACCTTCCCCTCCTCATCACCCTTCTCCTACCTTCCCCTCCACATCACCCTTCCCCTACCTTCCCCTCCTCCTCCTCTCACCCTTCTCCCTTCCCTCCTCATCACCCTTCTCCTACCTCCCCCTCTTCCTCATCACCCTTCTCCTACCTTCCCCTCCCCCTCCACATCACCCTTCTCCTACCTCCCCCTCTTCCTCATCACCCTTCTCCTACCTTCCCCTCCACATCACCCTTCTCCTACTCCCCCCCTCTTCCTCATCACCCTTCTCCTACCTTCCCCTCCACATCATCACCCTTCTCCTGCTTTCCTCAACTCATCATCACCCTTTTACCTTCTCCTCCTCCTCCTCACCCTTCTACTTTCCCCCTCCTCCTCCTCACCCTTCTCCCTTCCCCTCCTCATCACCCTTCTCCTACCTTCCCCCCCCCTCCACATCACCCTTCTCCCTCCCCCCTCCTCATCACCCTACTCCTACCTTCCCCTCCTCATCACCCTTCTCCTACTTTCCCCTCCTCCCCCTCACCCTTTTCTTACCTTCCCCACCACATCATCACCCTTCTGCTACCTTCCCCCTCCTCCTCCTCACCCTTCTCCCTCCCCCCCTCATCACTCTTCTCCTACCTTCCCCTCCTCCTCCTCACCCTTCTCCCTCCCCCCCTCCTCATCACCCTTCTCCTACCTTCCCCTCCTCATCACCCTTCTCCTACCTTCCCCTCCTCCTCCTCACCCTTCTCCCTTCCCCTCCTCATCACCCTTCTCCTACCTTCCCCCCCCTCATCACCCTTCTCCTACCTTTCCCTCCTCATCATCACCCTTCTCCCCTCCCCTCCTCATCACCCTTCTCCTACCTTCCCCTCCTCATCACCCTTCTCCTACCTTTTCCCTCCTCATCATCACCCTTCTACCTTACCACCCTCCTCATCACCCTTCTCCTACCTTACCCTCCTCATAATCACCCTTCTCCTACCTTCCCCACCTCATCATCACCCTTCTCCTGCCTTCTCTCCAACTCATCATCACCCTTCTTCTACCTTCTCCTCCTCCTCCTCCTCACCCTTCTCCTACCTTCCCCTCCTCCTCCTCACCCTTCTCCTACCTTCCCCACCTCATCATCACCCTTCTCCTACCTCCCCCCTCCTCCTCCTTCTCCCTTCCCTCCTCATCACCCTTCTCCTACCTTCCCCTTCTCCTCACCCTTCTCCTACCTTCCCCTCCTCCTCCTTCTACCTACCTTCCCCTCATCCTCACCTTTCTCCTACCTTCCCCTCATCCTGACCTTCCCCTCCTCCTCCTCACCCTTCTCCTCCTCACCCTTCCCCTCCTCCTCCTCCTCCCCTTCTCCTCCTCCTCACCCTTCCCCTCCTCCTCCTCACCCTTCTCCTCCTCCTCACCTTCTCCCTCACCTACCTTCCCCTCCTCCTCCTCACCCTTCTACCTTCCCCTGTTCCTCATCACCCCTTTCCTAACTTTCCATCCTCACACTGAATGTGTCTGGTCCATGTGTCAAAATGCGAAGGCCTCTGGTCATTTTCAAGGTGACTCACTGCATGCTACCAATGTTTTCCCCAGTCTGTCACCTCATACTTTCCCATTTGTTACTCACTGTAAACAAGATGTGTTGAAGTTTTGGAAAGGATTAGAAGCATGTCCATTGACTTAAGTGAAGAACTACGGACCTGATCTCCAGACTTCATCTTTTGGAGGCTGGCAGAAAGTAGACATAAATTGCATTCCAGTATGGATAATGTAATGTTTGAGATAGCTGTGTTTACCCACACTACAAATTTTATGTAAATTAGTTTGCTTCACCATTGGATGGTTGAAAACATGATTTTAAGCTGTAAACATTGTGATTAAGCAAATGGAAGGACCACTACAACATATGTGTGAGCCACATTTCTGGATTCGCATCTTCATTAAATGTAATTTAAATAGAATGCTCTTATTGCAAAGTGCGGCGACTGCAGGTGGAAATGTAAACACATTTTAAAAAGTATTTATAAGGCTGTGCCGAAAAACGTAGACAAACGAATCATAAGACAACACATGATGCGTTTCGACCTAGTAGGTCTTCTTCAGGCAAGATACTTAACACTCCGGATGTTCCTGTCCTGGAATGTTCTAATGGAGATGGTAAAATTTGACTTCTTCATTCTTGAGTACTCCTAACTACACAACATGCTACATCTTTTGTGTGGGCTGGGCAGAAACTAGGAACACAGACACTTCACCAGTTTTTAAGGGTCTTTCTGAAAGTTCCCATTGAAAAACACGAGTGCTTTTACATTCATTTTTCTTACGAACAAAATAACCTTTGATTGGTCAATTCAGTTTTCTGTGCATATCATGGTCAGTTACCCTCTTGAAGATTTCCCATGTGTGACATTTTTGCTGTTTGAAAAAAAAGTTATTTCAAACTTATTTTTTATATATTGATATAGTGCCTGTATTTTTTATGGTTTTTACATTGTCACATTGATATGGCAAGCCAGGATATGTGACAAGATGCTTCTTACAGTCAAGGCTTGTTTTTTTTGTTTGGTAGGCTTGTTGTTTGTTTTTCTTTTTGATCATTTGTTTTATTTTCTTAAATTAGGTTGTAAATCAGATCATCAGAGCGTTTCCAGTCAGCATTGAATATTATGAAATATGTCTACATCAAGTTACCTTCTGTGTTCTGACATGAATATCTTGGGAAGTTGTTAAGCCTTGGGGTTTTTTGTGTGATGGTACTTTGATTTTAACCTCCAGGACCCAAGTCAAGTCAAGTCAAGTAAACTTTATTATATCTCAATTTGAGAAATTAATTTGTGGTCAAACACATTCACAGCAAATAAACAATAATTTAGCCACATTACCCATTTTCTCACATATGACATACATTCATATAGAGAGAATTTGGATTTCAATTAAACATCATCTCGGTTCATGAAATCAATGGACAGGGGAATAAAACTTTGTTTAAATCTGACACTTCTGCATTTAACCGATCGATATCTTCATCCTGACTGAAGAAGGTCATACTGATTTGCAAGAACGTGGGTCTGGTCACACGTAATCTTCTTCGCTTTACGAAACAACACGGCACCTGTATAGCTCACTCAGACTTTTTTGTCTCTCACCAACGATTTTTCCTCCCACGTTCACCACTTTCTCAAGCACATTTCTGCTCTTCACAGTCATCCCACCATACCAACACATAAATGAGAAAGTTAGAACAGATTCCAAGAAGCATAATAAAATGTCCGAAGAATGTCAGTATTCACATGAAATGATCGCAGCTTGCGAAGACAATATAATCTGGTTTGACATTTTTTGTGGACATACTCAACATGGGATTTAAAATTCAGCTTATTATCTATAAAAGTTCCTAAATATTTGTATGATTCAACACGTTCTACTTCAGCACCTTTGATAAAAAGTGGTGGTACAGCTTTTGGATTCTTTCTAAAATCAATCAACATTTCTTTCGTTTTTGTTACATTCAGATCAAGATAGTTATGATCGCACCAGTCAACAAATCTTTGAACCTCCTTGAAGTAAACAGAATCAGAGTTGGAAAGATCCACAAGTGCTGAGTCATCTGAATATTTAATGTACAAAGTTGAATCACTTCCTGAACAATCATTTGTGTACAGAGTAAAAAGCACTGGTGATAAAACAGTACCCTGGGGTGCGCCAGTTGAAATGACTCTGGAAGACGAAACAACACTTTGATATTGAACAGACTGTGTCCTCTGTGTAAGAAAATCAATTATCCAAAGAATGAGCTTGTTACCCACATTTATGTTAATGAGTTTCTTTGCCATCAGATGTGGTTGTATGGTGTTGAATGCTGATGAGAAATCAATAAAGAGAATGCGTACAAAGGAGGCAGGTTTTTCGAGGTGTGAAAAAGCATAATGGAGAAGTGTGAGTGTGGCATCATCTGTTGATCTGTTCTGTTGGTATGCGAACTGAAACGGGTCTTTGTACTGTGTAGTATCTTTTAAAACATAACCGAGGACAATTCTTTCAAGACATTTCATTGCAACAGATGTGAGGGCAACTGGTCGGTAATCATTTAAAAAGCTTGGGTTGCGTTTTTTTGGAACAGGACATACAGTGGCATTTTTCCATAAAACAGGAATTATACATTCTCTAAGTGACCAGGTAAACAAACGACTGTAAACATAGGAGAGCTGAGAAGCACACACCTTCAACAATTTTCCACAGATATTATCAGGGCCCATTGCCTTTCTCACATTTAAACGTTTGAAAAAAACCTGAACATCGTTTTACTCAATCACAACAGAGAATCACTTCCATCAACATCGTTTTTAACATTTCTTTGGAGTTCTTCCTTCACTTCCTTTAATTCTTTACTAAAATCTTTATCATCAAATCTACAGTAAAAATCGTTCAGCTTTTCTGCAAATTTACTTCTGTTCTTTTGCTGTTTTTTTGTTACTAATATTTTGGTTTGAACATTTTCCTGAACCTGATAAAACCTTTATTCCTTTCCATGCATCTCGCATATTTCCATTCTGGACATGTTTTCAACTTTTCTCTTGTAAGCTCTCTTTGATTCTTCAATCTCCGTTTGCAGTTTCTTTTGTACAACCTTACGATCGCTTTTATTGCCTGATTGAAAAGCTCTTTTTTTCTCATTTAGAGTTATTTTCAGAGATTTTGTAACCCAAGGTTTTTTGTTGGGAAATATTTTGATAGTTTTTTAGTAGGTACAATCATGTGTTCACAGAGAGAAATGTAGCTGGAAATAACATCGGTGGCTTCGTTAATGTCAAAACTAGAATTCAAAAACAAATTCCAATCTGTACATTCAAAACAAGCCTGTATTCATCAACACTTTCTTGTGTCCAACACTGCACTTGCTTTTTAGTGATAGGTTGTGTTTTCACTTTTGGTCTGTAAGCTGGCAAGAGATGAATGGCATTGTGATCAGACTGACCAACAGGGGGGAGCTGAACACACTTGTATGCAGATGGTATATTACAGTAGCATAAATCAAGTATTTTATCCTTTCTTGTAAAAACAAATTTGGTCTTGATTAGTTAAAAATGTATCAGCTTGAATTTTGAATGTGTGTTCCAAAGTAAGGATCTGGATTAGCCCAAAAAATGTTGACATAGCATTTTTTCAGGTAACATTTGAGTGCACTGTCACAGATGGTTGTGACAGCTTCAAGTTCAGATTGCCATCACGTTTGTGATTCTGCAAAATAACATTCTCAACTCCACTCCCACCCCACTCACACCCTAGGAAAACTGCCACACAAAAATTTCTTGCTGTTATTTTGGTTAAGATCAAGTAGGATAGGGTCTCCAGTATGAGCTGGCATCATGTTGGGGGCACACTGAACGGACCCTAACCAGCAAGATCATGAGAGTTATAGCAGTAGTAGGAGTAGTAGTAGTAGTAGTGTGTGTGTTTTGGGAAGAATATCGCCCTCAGCATTTTGATGCTCTGACTGGTTAATCAAATTAACAACCTTTCACAAGTCAACAGAATCATTAGCTGATTGATGTTGAACATCAAATGAAGGAAGGAGGAACGCTTTGCAGGCTGATGCTCTTATGTTTACTTAATATGTGATGTTGAATTAACAATAGCTATGCTTGGTTTGGCAGGCCAAGAAGACGTTGAAGTTCCTGAATCTGGTCAGCCAGTCAGAGAAGGTCGCCCGCTGCTTCACCTGCCAGCCCCTCGCCACTAGGGCGGCTTCCACTGTGAGAAATGCATATATTGATTTTACTTATTTATTCATCTACATTTTTATTTCTTTTTTGCTTTTATTTATGTTCTTATCTATTGATTACATTTTATTTCTTTTTTGCTTTTATTTATTTGCTTATTTACTCATGTACATTTTATTTATTTTTTTGCTTTTATTTGTTTACTTATTTATTTATCTATATTTTATTTCTTTTTTGCTTTTATTTATTTGCTTATTTATTCATGTACATTTTATTTTTTTTTTTTGCTTTTACTTGTTTACTTATTTATTTATCTACATTTTATTTCTTTTTTGCTTTTATTTGTTTGCTTATTTATTCATGTACATTTTATTTATTTTTTTTTGCTTTTATTTGTTTGCTTATTTATTTATCTACATTTTACTTTTTTCTTTTTTCTGAGAAAAGCAAATTAAATAACATTGAATTGGATTTCTGCTTCACCTTCCTTATTTCAACGTTGAGATTTCTCTTATACTGTCTTCATGGCTCTCCTTAAAACGCTAAAACCTGCAAGCGAATGTCCATCTGTGAAAGAAAACCAAACACACACACACAAACAATGCATGGTGAGTGTGAGTTTGTTTAGGGAAAAAGGTGGGAAAAAATAGTATGGAAGCCCCACAAGTTAAACACAGAAAAAAAAAAGAGAAAAAAAAACAGGAAAGGAAAAATAGGAAGAAACTGGAGACTGGAGGACCCTAAAACAAAACGAAAAAAAAAAAAAAAAAAAAAAAAACCCCTGACTTCGTGTTTTAAGAAGTCCCCTGTTAGGCCCCTGTACTAATGACAATGAATGCTACATGATGAAGAAAGATCGACAAGGATTGCTTTGTGGTGGAGAAAGATCGACAACGATTGCTACATGGTGGGAGAAAGATCGACAATGATTGCTACATGGTGGAGAAAGAGCAACAATGATTGCTTTGTGATGGAGAATGAGCGACAATAATTGCTACATGGTGGAGAAAGAGCGACAATGATTGCTACATGGTGGAGAAAGAGCAACAATGATTGCTTTGTGATGGAGAATGAGCGACAATGATTGCTACATGGTGGAGAAAGAGCGACAATGATTGCTACATGGTGGAGAAAGAGCGCCAATGATTGCTACATGGTGGAGAAAGAGCGACATGATTGCTACATGGTGGGAGAAGAGTGACAATGATTGCTACATGGTGGAGAAAGAGCGACAATGATTGCTACATGGTGGAGAAAGAGTGACAATAATTGCTACATGGTGGAGAAAGAGTGACAATAATTGCTACATGGTGGAGATTATTGCTACATGGTGGAGAATAATTGCTACATGGTGGAGAAAGAGTGACAATGATTGCTACAGGATGGAGAAAGAGCGACAATAATTGCTATATGGTGGGGAAAGAGTGACAATAATTATTGCTATGTGGTGGAGAAAGAACAAGCGAGTGTCTTCTCTGGAGTTGAGTCCGCTACACCCCTCTTGTAACGTTCAGATGAAAATATCAGCTGACCACTTCCACAAAACTAATAACAGGACTGTTGTGGCGGGGACATTCAGGATTTGTGGCCAAGCACTGCGCTGTGTTGGAGAATATCTGACAGTATTGAACTGGAAACGAATGAGAAATTGATAGAGATGTATGCTTGCTCTTGGGAATTCATTTGATAATCGAAAGGCGGTTGTCAAAAAGTGTTGTCTGAAGGTTTTTATAAGCAGTATATTTGGTTTTATTACAGTGTTTAATTTCTTTTTTGCTCTTTCAGGTTTGCTTCCCACTTTTTCATGTAAAAAGATATTGTTTCAAGGAAAATATGATTGTAGCACATGATTATAAAGAAAATAAAAGCTGATGAAAATGTCACTTTTGATTAACTGTTAAAGGCTTTGGAAACAAAGCACTCAGGAAGAAAACGGAAGCCAGCTTGGCACATAGTTCGTTTTTCTTGTAATAGGAAATCATATTTGTCTTTTTTTAAAACAGCAATTTAAATTCTCTCTCTCTCTCTCTTCTTTTTTTCCCCCCTTGCATAGATTAATGGCTTCCTGGATTCACTGTGTGGTGCCAAGGCCAAGAGCTTCAATGTCAAGGACAAGGCAAAGTGAGTTCACCCAAAGGATCTTTGGAAATCAAAGATTTTGGATTTTTCACATTTGTGTACAGCAGAAATTCATCCAGTGATTTGGACTGAAAGGTATAGTGAATTTTTTCCTCTTTTTGTAAAGGAAGGTGAATGTATGAATTAGTAAAACGGTGACAATCAACAGACAAGATAGGTTAGTGACTTCAAATCTGTAGATTCTGTTTTTTATTATGTTATGAACACATACATACACTATGATTTCCATGTGTGTGTGTGTGTGTGTGTGTGTGTGTGTTGTCACACTGCCAGGTCTCTCTCTCTCTCTCTCTCTCTGTGTCTCTCTTTCTCTGCATTTCTCTCATACTACGCCTTCCCCCAAACCCACATCTTGATATGTTGTAAGAAAACATGAGTGACATTATTTTGGCATGGAATCGGTTTCCTCTCAGTGTGTGCTTTCACCCTATATGTGTGATGGGACATTGAACTCAGTTCCACGACTTCAGGTGCTCAACAACATTCACTGTAACCATTATCAGATACGAGTTCAATCCAGTGGAGCTGCTGCTGGACATAGTGAACATCATTCTACGCATCACCCTGGAAGACGTGTCTCGGACAGACGGCTACCTGGTTTCCATGGTGAAAGACCCTGACTTTGAGTTGGCCAATTTGGAAAAGGCGGAGTCGGTCATCGTGGGCAAAGGATTTGCCTCGGAGGACACCACTGACAAAGTGGCTCAACTCGTAGAGCAGGTGAACGCATGTTTCCAGTCTGTTTGTATTTAGGTGTATGCTGGCTGAGATGGTGCTACAGACAGACAGGGGTTGGGTCTGCCAGTAGTGACAGTCACAGTACAGTCAGTGTCTGATCAGTGTAAATGTACGTTGACGCTTGCAGTAGATAATGAGCATTGACATGCGCAGTAGATGACGTTCAGTGTCATAAGAAGGAAGTGATTGAAAAGATATCAAAAAAAAAATGTTGAGGTGTGTGTGTGTTTGCTTGCTATGAACTGTTGAAGACCGGTATTTGCTGCACAATTCAGGTTTTAAGGGGGAAAAAAGCCTTCAAGTCACATATGCAGGGAGGGAGGTGTGGGTGGGGGGGGAAGAGGGAATTGCAGAAGGAAGCGGGATGGAACCCAGTTATCCTATGTACAATTGAATATGTGAATGTCTTAAGGAGATATGTCAGTCATGTCTTAGACATGAAAAAGCAAAGCAAGTTGCACATTCAGTTCTAAATTGCCTCTGTCCCTGATGGTGTGAATCCCACATTCTGGCACTGGTGAAAAAAATAATTTCAAATGCCTGTCTTTAATTTCTTTATGTTTGGGTTTTGTTTTTAACGTTTGACAAATATAATTCTTGGAACATAAATTGCCTTTTTTTTCTGCAAATGCCTGCCGCCTGTTTATTCATCTGTCACTTCCTCTGTTCAGTCATTGATCTTCTTGTTTTATTTTTTATGATTAGTGAATCTCAAGCACCCTTAAAGTGTCTCAGTCCCTGTTGTGGCTCAGGCAGTAGACATCTCCACTTATTTGCAGAAAAATGCGCGAAAACACATGCACATGCAGGCAGGCACGCACACACGCACACACACACACACACACACACACACACACACACACACACACATATGCACACACACATACACACACACACATACATACACACACATACACTGTGATCCTTGGAACTAATATCAGGACACGATTTCAAGCGAATGCTTTCCAAGGGAGGTAACTCACGCAGCACAGGAAATGGTTTCCTCTTGTGTATGGCATTCTGGCATTTGTGAGAAACATTGTTAAGGCAACAATGGTCAGTGGTATATTGCTCTTGGTGGTAGTGATGTAGGGATAAGGATCCATTGGTGATGCGAATGGCTGCGCGATAAACATGGTGAAGAATATTCTCAGTGTTTTGAAAAACTCAAACGGGCCAAGCCAAATGCAAACACTGCCATGCTGAAATTGCCTGTTACAAAACCAGCAGACTGTGTAATCCAGCAGAATGTGAGATCATGTTTGTGTGTGTGTGTTTGAGGGTTAGAGTCTTATAGATAGAATCTGATTCAATATACCTGTGATTCAAAGGTGGTAAGAAGTGACTGATTTTTGTTTTTGCTTTGCTTTTCTTTTCTTGACAGTTTTCACATAACATTAACAGAATCTAGAATGAAAAATTGAACGCGAAGATCAGTGAAGTTTTTATGGAAAAAAAATTGAAAAACTGAAAGTGTATGAAATTAATTCCAAACCTTCATCTTCTGGGTGCTTTGCCCCCAGACCCACACAAGCAGTGCTGCCCCTTGACCCCACAGGGTAGCTAATCAGCCAGCCTCACCACCTTTTTCCTGGAAACACTCTATTGCTTCGGTGTGTGTACTGCCCGATGTCTGGAAATATGCAGCAGACACCAGGCATTTCATCATTGTCCACTGATGTGTGTGATGGACACTCGCCATCAAGACCACTGGCTTCATGCATGTATCTATGGACAGTACCTTTCACCAGTGGGGTGACATACATCGGTTGTAGTGGTAGCAGTACTTTATTTTAGGTCTTTTCACAAAATTATGTGGTATCAGACGTACAATGACTGTGTAGGTACGGAAGTTGGCAGCAGAACACTGCCCAGTCTTACCGTCGTCAGGGGACGACGAACAATTGGAGAGACGCCTTCGTCGACCTGGAGATCGACGAGGAGGAGCTGGAGAAGGAGTACACGTCCACTATGCAGGATCTGCGCTTCAGCTGTGCTCGCCTCCAGGAGTCCCACTGTTTGATCAGCAAGATGCAAGGAGGCTTCGACCCCAGGTCAGGGGACGTTGAAGGCTGCTCTTCTCGTCACGATTGTGCTGTACTGTACTTTACTGGGTCGTTTTGTACTGTACTGTACTGTGCTGTGCTGTACTGTACTTTACTGGGCTGCATTGTACAATGCTGTGCTATACTGTGCTGCACTGTACTCTACTGTGCTGTACTTTACTTGGTTGTACTCTACTGTGCTGTGCTGTGCTGTACTCTACTGTGCTGTGCTGTGCTGTACTCTACTATGCTCTATTGTGCTGTGCTTTCCTTTACTGGGTTGTACTGTGCTGTGCTGTGCTGCACTGTGTTGTATTGCATTGTGCTGTGTTGTTGCGCGTGTCATTGGCATGTGTCGAGTGGACTACATTACCTGCTTTGCTTTGGATTGTATTGGGTTATACAGGGTTCGTACAGTCCTTAAAGTCTTAAAAGTCCTTCATTTTGAGGGCATACTTTTTAAGGCCTTAAAAGTCCTTATAAATCATGCTTTTGCTGAAAGGTCTTTAAAAAGTCCTTAAATTTTGTCACTGCCTATGATTTTGAATAGAGTCTGTAAAATCCTGAGTTTGTTTAAAAAAAAAAAAGGCTTGAAATTGAATTTTTTAAACAAAAGAAAAAAGAAGTTGGAGTTAAGATCAACGATCTCACCGATGCGTCGTCTGCTATAGGTCAAAACACCAGAGTTACCGGCCTTCATAGCACATGCGAGTATGTGAATGGATGTTCCACCATTTTGAAATTGAGAAGTCAGCATGCCGGCGAAGTGTTTGTTTATCATGGTTTTGGCAGGAAAAAGACGAGTACAAAGAATGGCTGCAGGCAGACCCAGGTGGAGACAGAAGCAAGGCCTTTTGCAGCATTTGCGAGAAGATCATAGACATTAGTACAATGGGAGAATCGGCTGTAAATAGCCATAGAAAAGGAAAAAATCACTGCGACCTGATGAAAGCTTCATATCATGCAGTTCGTGTTTCGAGTTTTTTTTTTTTTTTTTTAAATTCTACAATGAGCGACCAGCCCATTACTTCTTGCAGCAGTTCACCATCCTGCAGTTCATCAACCAACAGAACTGCTCCAGCTCGGATATCAGTGAACAGCCTGAGCCATATTAAAAAATAGAGGCAATGAAATCTGAAATACTGAGGATTTTAAAAGTAGTGATAAGTCAATACAGCTTTCGTTCGTGTGAAAGCATTCAAATCTGTTCTAGCGAATGTTCTCGGACTGTGCAGCTGCCAAACAGTTTCAGTGTGGAGAAAGAAAAGCTTGCATCCTCTCAGTGTTTTGATGTTTATGCCCCCAGTGTTGTGACGTGTAGAGTTCTAGTTATAGAGGCATTTTACCCTCAGTGACTTCAAACAAACATGTATGACAAGAACTGAAATTCTTGTGGACGTCAGGCAAACAAAAATTTTTTTCAACTGCAAGATTGGAGAATCTGTTGTGTACAGTGAACATTTTCAAACATTTTTGTCAATTGATCACAAGAAGTGAGAATCCTACTTTGCTCTGCTGTAGTGTAACAAATAAACATTTGTGTCTATGACAATAACAGCTGAGATTCCTAAAATCTATGCTCGCAGAGGATCCATGATGTGAGTATTGAAGAGTAACAGCAAATGATTTAATTTGTGTCTGAATTTCATTATTATTTTACTTAAATTATCCGTGAAGTCAGTCCTTAAATTGAAAAAAAAAAGGTGCTTCAAAAGTCCTTAAAAAGTCCTTAATTTTTTGTATGGAAATCTGTATGAACCCTGTTATATCATATTCTTTTCTATAATAGCATATTACTTTCTAATCACATGAGACATTCTGTTTGAAGTTCAGGTCAGTTTCTTTGGTAGGGAGCTTATCATTGTGGTCCAGTGCCAACACTTCATATTTTTGTTTATATTTGTTGTTGTTTTGTGTGTGTACCCATTTGTTTATCTGTCAAAGAGCACTTGTGCAGGGACAACTTTCTTGTCCTGTTGGATTCTTTTTCTTGTTCATATATGTCTGTGTTGATTAGCTATACCTACTTGGGCTTGGATATGAATCAGTTATCATGGAAGACAGAAACATCCTGGAGAATCCACCATGCTAGACAGTCTCCTTATCTTAATGTGATGTATTTCATAGGCTGGGATGGTGTATTGGAATCAGTTTTTGCATTCCTTATATATATATATATATATATATATATATATATATATATATATGTATGTATGTATATATGTAATGTATAAGCAATTCAGTGACCAGGGCTCCGCATTTATTCTTTTTTTTTCATTCAATTGTTCACAGTGGCGGAGGTAAGAAAATTGATAGTGTGTTTCTGTTGCTCTGTGTTATTGTGTGCTTCTCTGTTTAGTTTGTTCATCTTTTTCCCTCAGTGTGACATTTGGTTCCAAGCCCCTCATTTTTAAATCCCTTCATACACCGTCACACCTGACGTCATACAGTCATGGTCCAGGCGTTATATTTACTCGGGAGCTGTCAGCATCCATTTTCTTCAGGAAGCATAGCACAGCTGCTGGGACAGTATGATGGTATTCAGTGCAGCTTGTTCAGATCCAGCAATTAATGATGATAATAATCATAACACAGCATTTTTTTTTAAGTGCCTTTAAAGTGCTAACAATCCACACTGTCATGTACACAAGGGGCTGCCTACCTGGGTAGTGCTGACAGAAGAGCTGCCTGCTGGAGCTTCATTCAGTTGTTTTCCATGTCATCCTGCAGTATCATTCATTCACTCAATGTCCTTATTTCCTTCATTGTTTCAGTTTCTCAGGCAGGGTGCATGCTATGTGTAACATGTCATCCGTACTAACGGCCAAACTGGCCTTCTCTTCCAAAAGTTAGTGATGGGATTTTAAGTGTGTGCAAGATGTTATGCGTGTGTCACACACGGAGCCTTGGTTTATAGTTTCATTTGAATGACTATTTGGGAAGTGGAGTCAGAAGCAATATTAACGCAAAGGGAAAAATCCCCCTGTATCAAAATGGCTCGGTGGAGATTCAAACCCGCAACCTCAGGATCACCAAGATTAAGAGTACGGCGCTCTACCAACTGAGCTATTCGGCCTACCTACTACTCTAGATGACAGTTTGAGCGAGGGCTGTCCTCCAGAAGACCTCACCCCATATCTCTAAAGACAGTCTCCTTAAACTTGTCACACCACAGATGTTGACTTGCCATTGATATGATGGGGGGAGGGGGGAGGGGCATTGAAACTGAGATCACTTTGAGAACAAGGCTTGAAGGACCACAGAAATAATAATTTGTGTTTTGTCAAGAAGCTGTATCTGCGTGCAGACTAGTCCCTATATATGCTTCAGTTCTTCTCGTAAGTCATGTGACCAAAGGGCAAGGAGGATAATATTAAAAAATCAGGTTAGTTGGTGCAGACCTGTGATTTGCAAAACATGTTAAAATATTGGGAGCTTATTTTGCAGATCGCCGAAAGTCAAGGTGCTGATGAAAGAGATGAAACAGCTGAACACAAGCTTGCCGGTGAGCGCTGGAGCCAGCATCTATGTCCGACAGGTACACGCTCTTTCTGTGATTTTTTATTTTGTATATTTATTTTTTTTCATGGTTTTGGTAAATGTCTCGGAAGTGCATGAGAATGTGGAAAATTGATGCTTAAATGTGAGCATGATTCTGCCAGCAATGTTCAGAATGCTCCTATCTTGCTGCTTTTCAGTGTTAATTCAATATTTTAAACTTCATAAAAGGAAGTTAAGAAGCATGTATTAAATTGAATATGGTTCTGTGTCCCAGTTTATTTAATCAGGGGATGTCATGTTACTCTGGCAAATCAACACTAACGTTAAGAGGAAGAGTTATTGCCCTTCAGTTGCCAGGCTGACTTGTAAGTTCTTTGATTCATATATGTTCATTTCTTTTGCTTCCCTGTGGGAACAGCTATATCTGGAACTTTTTGTGGAAGGATGATGTTCAGTCAAAGGAATCTCACTATCATTTTCTCGGCATAATGGAATATGTAGTTTCTTCAAGATGGTCTTATTGTGTGTGGTGGATGTATCAACAACTTGTGTTTAACCATCAGACCAGTGAATGGAGGAGAGAGGAAAGGCGAAGGTTTTATGTGTGGAGAGTCAGGAAACCCCAGACCCTCACATAAACCCCAAAGATTGGTCTGGCATGAACATCTTTTAACTAGCATGGTAAATGTTGATGCAGGACAAGGATCGCATGGACGTGATGCGTGCCTTGGTGACCGGCCCCACAGGGACTCCCTACAGTCTGGGCTGCTTCTTCTGCGACGTCTACTTCCCCTCAGCCTACCCCAACGTGCCCCCGCTAGTGAAAATCATCACCACAGGACACGGAACTGTCAGGTCAGTCACGGCAGCAGATGAATTCAACAAACATCAGAGCTGGAATGAATGCTGATGGTTGTATCATGCCTTTCTTTACCAGTATAGGGCAGAGGGTTGTGTGACAGGGAACTGGTCTGAGCTCGGAAACCCTTTTATAAATGTGTCTTGAATGTGCAGAAGAACATGGTATACGAACTCTATGCTGAATTTTCTTTGAAAGGGGTTGGCTGAAGGGGTGATCATTGAAACTCGCTGCATTTCCACATACTTTTTCTCAGTCCACACCCCATTCTATTCACTCCCATCTACAACCAGCACCCATCAATATTCCACTCTCTTCCTGTAATTATCTGGTTTCCGTAGCATGCATTGTTTTGTTTTGGTATCTGCCTGTGTTCAATGTTTCAGCATGTTTACAAAATGATGTGGTTGAGGGAAGTAACTTTGTCTATGAGTTGTGTCCCATGGATTGCTGAAGCTTGTGAGGATTGTGATGTCTTTGGCAATAAAGCTAGCCTCTCTGCTACAGTTGGTCATTTTGATAGCTCGTTGTTTACTTGACATATTCTGAGATCAAGTTATGAAGCCTTCCACTTTTTAAATGCCCTACACAGAGAATGTAGTTGTACATTTTGTATTTAGTGTGAAAAGCATGCCATAGAATAGATATAGTATTTATAAGTGGATATGGAGGTTCGAGTATAATGTAATACTTCTATACACAAAATCACTCAGCCCATGCCAGCACACATGCATGGGTGCACATTTACATGTCTAAATGTTCAGAAAATGATCATATTAAGTGGATTTGATACTTCTCTATACAAAATCAATATGTTAACTCAATCCATGCTAGCACATGTGCATGGAACTGGGAACACATTTGAATGTCTGGAACTGGGAACACATTTGAATGTCTGAATATCATTCTCGAGCTATCAGAAAAATAATCCCTTATAAATGAAGAAAAGGAAAAGAGATGTAATTTAAAACCACTGTTAATATCATTCGTCAGAGAAAATTGATGATTTTAGAGTTGTGAAAAAGTGGAATGTCCCAGAGAATTTTAGAATATCAGATACAAGAAATGTAAAAAGTTAAAAAAAAAAAAAAAAAAAAAAAAACCTAAAAAGGCACCATTTATCAGTAAAACTAAAGTAGAGAGAGAAAAATGGTTAACAATAAAAAAAAATAAAAACCTGAGACTGACGTTGAAGGTTGATGTCTCAGGTTTTCTCAATTTGAAAAAGGAAAGGAGCTTCAACAACCAAATCCAAATAAAACCAAAGAACACAGAAAAAGAAGAGTAAAAAAGAATGGTCAAGGCACCAAGAGAAAACCTCCCCACTGATATCGCCTTGGATAAATTAATTTGATCCTGCTCCAGGTTACCTTAAAAATGTGTTATTGTGTTTGATCTTAGATAATCTGGATACGGCAGGGAAAGGGACATAAATGTAATTTGATATTATCCTGATGTTGAAGAAAAAGGAACTGTATTTTGTTTGACATTATCCTGACAGAGCAAGAAAAGGGAATGTGATTTGATGTACTCCTGAAGGATACTGTATTGTGGTAGTTTTTATTCCTGTCCTGGTGTTAGAAAATCTCGTTATCAGTGTCAAGATGGTCTTCAAGGTTTTCTGTATGAAAATAGAATCATGACCTCTATTGAGAGAGAGGAAAAGGTGTGCAGAGTTTGTTGAAATAATTCTTTCTGGCTTTCACCTCATTCTCAGAATTTTTTCAGCTGCCATGTGATTGTCTGTTCAGTTTGTTTTTTTTCCCCAAAGTTCCAGACTAGCAAACTATTATCACTTTCAGTCAGCATTGCTGCAAAAATTATGCATGGGGTGTTTTGTTAGTCACAGTTTGCAGTGAGTGGGCAAAACAAAGGTAATATTTCTCTTGTTTCTCTGATTTAGGTAATAATTTAATTGATTCTAATGTTGCTGGCAGGTTCAATCCCAACCTGTATGCGGACGGCAAGGTGTGCCTTAGTTTGCTGGGCACTTGGCATGCGGGAGATGCCAGTGAAAAGTGGAACCCTGGCAAATCCTCCCTCTATCAGGTAATACAGGAAGAGAAGGTTCTGTAAATGGTGGCTCATGTTTTACCGTTTGTGCCGACGCAAATGTGAATCTCTGTATGCCTGTCTGTGTACTTTATGCTTATGAAGGTGCAGGTGGAGAAAAAGAAAGAGAATGCATTATAGTAAACAAGTGCTGGATGCAAAGATATGCGTACATGTGTGTGTGTGTGTGTGTGTGTGTGTTTGGCATTTTGAGTCTCTGCGTGTGTGCTTTTGTACATGTTCTCAGAGTTCACCCAGTGCACAGACATAATTATGTAGGTAATGCATATGAGTGATGTGGTTGATTTTGAATTTTGTTTCTCTGTAGAGAAAGATGGGGGAAGGGTGAGAGAAACTGTAGGTGTCTGTGTTGGGATTTGCAGTCTCCATGAAATCTTATTCAAAGATGCTCCACCAGATGTGATTTTTTTGTTGTTGTTGTTAGTTTGTGATAGAGGAATGAATTTTTCAATTGATTTAGGATTTTGTGTTAAGTAGGTCCAGTTTCAAGCTGCTTTAGCATGTTTGGAATCGAGTCTCTGTGTGTATGTGTGTGTATATAAGTGTGTCTGTATGTGTGTTGACATGTAACTATGGAATTGATTTTAATGTGGTAACAGCCCTGATATGGCCCCTTGTGGTCAGCAGGGGATACCCATACCATGAAAAAAGTGGACGTTTCACATGAAAACGATAAACGCCCATATTTGATTGAATTTCTTTAGGATGATGTACATGTCATCCTAAATCTGCTGATGTGCAGTTTGTGTCGGGTTTGTCCACTTCTTCTAATGTACAGTGGGTTGTGTGTAGGTGTTGGTGTCCATCCAGAGCATGATTCTGACCCCTGACCCTGTGTTCAACGAGCCAGGCTATGAGAGAGGATCAAGGGCACTGAGGAGGGAGAGGTATTGCGAATGCTGCACTGAATTCCGCCAGTAAACATGCACCCATTGCTTTTCCAAGAACATTTTCCTCTTGGTTTACATAACAATTAACACCAGATTAGCACTGTGTCACTCTTCATTTCTTGCTGACTTTCATCCACACCTCTCACTGGCGTTGGCCCTGTGTCACACGTCTTGGCTCCTCACACCATTACTGTTCCTAGTGTTGTCACTGTGGCAGCCCCAGCCTGCAGTGCTCAGGTAGTGATCCATTTTAGGTTGTTACGAGTGAAGGCTCCCCTGAGTCTTTAAGACTGCTTTTAGGGTCTTTTTTCATCAATATTTTTTTTGTTTGTATTTGTTTTCAGATCGCTGTTCACAGCCTTGGAATGAGAAACTTTTGTTCGATATCAGGAATCTTTTTTTCATTCAACCAGTCTCTGACAGCTTTGATGAACCTTCATCTTTGTCAAAAGCAAAATGATGATTGTGACCGATTACAGGCCCTGAAGATCAAGAGTAAATGTAACTGTTTACGTCCCACTCTAGCAAAGAGGGATTTGAGTAGAAACAGACAACTTGTGTTTCAGTGATGCTGCCGTCTTTTCCCAGTCTCCATAGGTTTAAGGTTGAACTAACAACATTCTAATTCAACATGTATTAACCATATGCTTCAGTTTTAAAGGTGTTAGAAAACAAGTTTTGACACTTTTTATTTTGTTCACTTGATAGAAGGTATGTGCAACTCTTTGACTGCTGTTGACAAATATGCATGTCATGGAGGGATTGCAGTATTTTCGTGACACCATTGCTGCAAGTTTTTAGACCTCTTTCACCTGGAACAGTCTCACTACGTTCAGCAAAACCACACAACACCTGTGAACACCCCTTACTTTATTCCCCAAATTCAGGCACGTGTCTTTTTGTTAGGTTGACGACCATTCAAGGGAGGAGTCGTCCATGTCTCTAAATACCATGTAGCACTGCAACACTGCTGTTGCATGACGGGCTTATGTGACTTGTGCAGGTGCAGAGTCGTCAGTACAACTGGAAGCTTCACTTGCACACTCTGCGTCATGCTGTTCTGGGCCAGCTTCGCAATCCTCCTGCAGGTATGATTGTCTGCTGTGTGATTTGTATGTGTCACTGTGTATTGAGCATGTGCAGACCTGCCAACCATTACGCATTTCGCGTAATTTATTACGCCCAAGTGATGAATCTTACGCCCTTACGCATTTAGCCAAAGAATTACGCATTGAAAGTTTTCAAAAAAAAAAAACAAAAAAAAAACAAACGGACGAAAAAATCGGCTTATGTACAGACACGCACGGCGCCGTGCGTATAACAGTAATCTTCAAGAAGCGTTTCCGGTCATGCGCAGTTCGTTGCACCATCTTTACCATTCAGCGAAGTTGGCGTCCTTTTGAAGTTTGAAGTTACGAAAAATGTCGAAACGTGGAGCAGAAAGTTCTGGACAAGATGCGAAAAAAAAAAAAAACTTGGTCAAAAGTCCCGAAAAGAATACTCGGAAAAATCCCCTGCATATACGACCTTCGGCTAAAGGTGTAAATTGTGCAAGGTGTACCACTTGCGAATCGGACTTCACAATTTCCCATGGTGGATGTGAAGCATCACCTTGAGTCACGCAAGCACATCGATTCCTCTAAACGTGTCGAATTCTTCCAGCATCACACAGTTTGTTTCAGACTGTAGAAATGAGGAAAGGGTAATTCGGGCTGAAGCATTGGTTGCCGGATTTTTTGTCGAGTACATCATCGCTCTTAGCGCAGCCGACCATGCATCCCAGTTTTTTTAAAGAAGCGTTCTTGGATTCGGAGATCGCCAAACAGTTCAAGAGCGGTCGAACAAAGACAACACACATTGTGAGGACCCTTGCCATGGGGGACTGCAGAATGGGGGGGGGGGGGGGGGGGGTGGTGCGAGACTTACAAAATCGCCACTGAGCAGATAACCAACTCCACATGCACAGAGTTAGCAACAGGGGGAGATTTTTTTTTGTGGTGTTTCTGGTCTACTATCAAGCCTTGGTGTGCCATGGCAGAAACTGCCTGTCCTTGGTTTGTGATAATATTTGTGATAATACACAAATCATGTGATCACTGGCAAGAACAAAGGTGCCATTGAATATGTTCGCATATATATTTCCAGTGTATTCTACATTTTCATAATTTGTAAAGATTTCTTGTGACACTTAAAAGAAAAGGTTTTTGAAGAAAAGTTATGTTCACATAAATTGTGCGAACAATTTCATCGCATCGTGTTTGTTTGAAAAAAGTAAGTGTCGCACTTGATTACTCTTAGCTCTCTGAAATTACACATTTCTGCCTCACAGAGCTTCAATTCTTACTCATTGGTCTCTTAGGGGGTTGGCAGGTCTGCATGTGACAGTTATGGGGGGGGGGGGGGGGGGGGGGTGGAGTCACAAATGGGAAGGGTTAGGGGGGACACTAGGGGCGATGGATGGGAATGGGGTTGTTGATAGGTTGTTACTCAGGTTCATTTGTATTCCTTTACTAAAATGAAGGGGGGACGGCGGTGGGGGGGGGGGGGGGGGGGGGGGGGGAAGCTTTGTCTGAGAATAAAAGTAAGAGTTATTTTGAAAGTCTGCTGATCAGAATAATTTTGGGACTTTCACAAACCAAACAAAGCAAGGAAATGTTAGTGGATGTTGTTTTATGTTACAGTGCTCTCTTTCTCTCCCCCCCTCCACTTCTCTGTCTGTCTCTCTCTCTCTCTCTCTCTCTCACACACACACACACACACACACACACACACACACACACACACTCCCTCTCTCTCTTTCTCTGCATGAGTCTTTCTCGGTGTCATAAACACAGTCACACACACACACACACACACACACACACACACACACACACACTCACTCACTCAGCAATAAGCTGTATTGTTGATTCTCAGTCTATTTTATGCCTTTTGTTATCCATTGACCTCAGCCCCAAAATAAGAATGATTATTGATTAATGCCAAAATTCATCTGTTAATTTCAAAAGGGGCTACTTTTTAAATTTTTTTTTTTTATTATCACATTGCAGAATTTCTGGTAATGATAGGGCAGACAGATCAAATACAAGGGGGGAGAAAAAATAGATTATGAATGGATGTCGTTTAGTTCAACGTACCAGAATTATTTGTGCTACAAACAGCATTTTCGAATTGGTTTAAACAAAACTTTCCAGAAAGGGTCAGAATCAGTTCTTGAAAGACTTTGTAGCAGAGTCGTAATTAAAAGAAGATATCTCAACTGAATGATTTTTTTTTTTTAGGAAAGAATCTTTCTTTTGTGCTGGTGTAAATGTAACAACAATATTTTACAGACTAAAATTAGACGCTTTTACACACACTTAACTGTTCAAACCTGCAGGGCATGAAAATACCTCATCTGATAAAGATCCCCTGAAATTCATGAAGTTGTTTTAAGAGAGATTTTTTTATGAAGGGAAGAAAGAATCTTTCTTTTGTATAGGTGTAAATGTAACAACAGTATTTTTCAGACTATTTTCTCACATTTAGCTGTCCAAATCAATGTGGTATGAACAACACCTCACCTGATATGCAAAGATGCCCCGAGATTTATGGGGACAGAAGGGAGATAAAAGTAGACCTCTCACCACCTCACATGAATTTCAGAGTGATCTCCCTTGACATACAAGTCTTAATTTGCGCGGTTCTCTCAGACTAAATTGGATGTTATTTTTTGTCATTCTGCATTCAGTGAGAAAGGTAGATTTAATAGTGATCAAAGATTCATCAACCAGCATATTTTTTGAGTACCCATCATTGAAAAGCTTGGGAAATTTTAATGAAACATAATCATCACCTGTTCTTTACGGAACTCCAATATTTTTTAGATTTACCTGTCATTGAGCAGCAGTTCAGTGTTCCAGAGAATGCAAGAAACTTTTTCTTTATTTTGTGTGTGTGTGTGTGTCTGTGTGTGTGTGTGTTGGCAAACTTAAAGAAAAGATCATTACAAATGAATTTTCTGTGTTTATTGTTCTAATGATCATGCAAGTACGTTAGTTGAAAGTAATGCAGTTTTACAGAGACTAGTTACATATAAGACATAAATTAATTGAGTGAAAACAATGTAGGAGACTCCACCTGCTAAACAAGAAGGCAATGGTTGAAAAAATAGTTTCATGTAGTTAACAGGTTAGCTTATTCTTCCAGATCTACAGAACAATCTCAAACCTAGTATGTAAACTGTAAGTCATGATCTTGATTTGGGTTGTTGTTTTTTGTTTCATGATGCAAACACTGCAGCACTAAATGAACAAAAATGAAGAAATTGAATATATTAACAGCTAATTAACCACTTGACTGCTAAGGCTGTCTGATCTAGACTAATTTTAGAAGGTATTTAAAAGAACTCCTCCAGATAAATTGGATGAATGAATTACAAGATAAAACATGACACATTGCGACCCCTTAGGTCTTCTTCAGGCGAGATAAAGAACACTCAAGACATCAAAATTAAGAACAAGCAATCAACTTGTCAAATTTGGCGCCAGAGAGGTGTTGAATGTCTCTGAGCTAAGCCCTTTTGCTTATACTGTTGCAGGAGGAGGTTGTGTGTGTTTCATTACTTGTAACTGCCACTCTGTTTTCTGACAGGAAAAAGAAATGAAAGTGTCAATAGAAAATACACCTTTTTGTACTTGTGATGATAAACAGTAGTCAAAGATGATATTTAACCCTTTATCTACCAAGTTTTTGTTATATAGCATTTCAGCAACTCCCGTTTGGATTTTGTGTGTGTTTTGTTTTTATTTCATTCTGTTTATTTTATTTTGTTTTTTGCAAGCACGAAATGAACTTTTCAAACTTGGGTACTTTTAAAAGGGGGGGAAAAAAAAGATTTTATATCAAATTCACACTAGTACATCAAATTTTATATAGAATTAAGTTGTAGACTTGTTTGTTGCTATGCTTGCATCTGTTCTTGTTTTAGTTGGGTCAAGAAGTGACTGTTGTGGTCACTTGCCTAATTACAGAAAATCTGGAATCCATCCATCAATTTCAAAGCTGACTTGCCATTTCTTGGGTGTTGTACACGCTGCCATTGAATCTGAAGAAAATCTTAAGTGCGCCCCTGTCCACTCTGCTAGGCTTCCTGAATGGTCGTTACAGATTCAGTGTCACGTAGGTCACACACTTGTCCACAGCAAGATGAATGGACATTCACCAATCATTGTTCTTGTAATCACAACTGGATAGAAGCTAACTTTTTCTTTATAAGAAAATTTTGTGCAAATGAATCAAAGCACTTTGCAGATGGCAGACACCTGCATATCCCTGCTGCTGTTTTGAACGGTATGTTTTAACATTCAGAGATTCCTGTATACCTTGCATGGGAACAAACTGTCAGGCTGGCTGCCATCAATAGGCGGAGCATGCTTAAGTGCAATATGGTTGACTGACGGAAAACATAATGAATAGTATTTATAGAGCGCGAGATCTAGCACTCGCAGCTCAGTGTGCTATCCATTCACCATTCCTCAAACGAAACGCACATTCAGAACCACTTCCTGGGCTCCTCACCCCTCCCACAGGCCCAACAGCAACTGGCAGATTCCCTTTCCCTTCTGCCACACAAAGCGCACAGCTTGCAACATACATCAGGGAAATGCCAGTGAAAACAGTTGTCTTCAGACTATCTTTAAATTTAGGCAGAGATGAGATGTCGCCCAGAACAGATGGCAGCAAGTTCCAGGCATATGCCTGGTGCGGAGAAACTAAAACTGAAATCCCCAGTTGTCTTCATTTGCATCTTGGAAGATGTGAAAGCTTTTCATTTGGAAGAATGAAGTTTACAGGAAGAATGATGATATGCTGAGTGAGTGAATATGGTGGAGATGCATAGGACTGGGTGGAACGACAGTTACTAGACTGAGGGGAAGTTAGCCAGACTTATCATGAATGTGTGTAGAGCCCAATTTACTGTGCAAGTGTGGCTACAGATTTTTTTTCTTTAATTGATATTAGCTTGCTTACTCAATGCTTTGCTCATGCGCACGTGTGTGTGTGTGTAGGAAAACAACACAAATGATGTTACCATAGACTATCTTCCTTGAATATAAGCTTGCACAGTATCTCTATTTCGTGAGTTTTTACCACACAAATATGAGGGATGTGCAAAACACATAAGAATTTAGCTTTGGCTCATTATGTTGTAGGGTATTTCAGTTGAGTTATTGAAAAATAGTGAATTGTTTTCAGAATCAGTGAGTCGTTACAAAATGCCTGTTGAGTACCGGTACTCTGTGATACACATATAATTGAAATCATAATGATAATAATAATAGTAATGATTATTTATGGCGCTTGATCTTACATCATAAGCCCTAAGCGTTTACAAATACATAAAAGGTTAAAAAAAAACAACATAAAATGAACCAATAAGAAGATGAATATTGCAATAAGTACCATGCATCTCTGCCAGTGACAAAACATCATGGTGGCATACCCTTGTGTGTTTGATTGGAGAAATAAACTATCCAAAACATCCCCCCCCCTTGTTTACATGTATTTTTGTTGGTTGTATCTAAAGAGATAACTGCCACAATATCAAGGAGATATACTGGATTGTGTCGATAAAACTGATTTTATGAAAAAAAAAAAACACATCTATGCTGAAATGGGACTTCCGCCGATATACTGCAAACAACATGTCCCTACAGTCCTTGAAGAATCGTAACGAAAGCTTGAACACATGAAGTGATAAAACTATATTTTCGTCAACGTTTTTGTCCTGAAACCACATACACTTGCTCTTTAGTGAAGTCTGAGTCGAATCCAAAAGAATACTTGGTCGTATGTGGATCATCATGTCCTGGAGACATGCCCTTTTAACATCTCTCGCTACTGCTTTCTGTTTTACTGGGTCCGATCCAACATTTCATATTTTTCAAACCGAGGTATGTCATTGACACAGTAAATCCACTGATTTAGCGGTTTAGTCAGCATATTTTTCAAAAACAGAACAAATTTACTGTGCACTAGGCTCATGTCCGATCGACATCACCGACCTTTTGGGGATAAAAATATACCATGCTGCTCGTTTCAGCCATTTGCAATTTGTATCCGTTCGCCGGGTCACGTGTTCTTCAACGGACACGAAACCAGGAGCAGACGATGTCAGAAAGGCGAAGAATCAGTAAACGTTTATTCATGTCCACCAATGTTTACCTCAACACAACTGACTCTTAGAATCACACATGCGCAAAATATAATGAAAAACATTTTTGATTGGCCTCATGGTGAACGCTAACTGCCTTTAAGGTATGTGCGAAACACTGCTGAACACGAAAGTGCCAACCGTTACGTAGGTGGCTTCGTTTCCCATCACTTTATTTGAATTTCCGTCAATTCCGCTGTTACTATTGTCCCCACCGAGGAAATGCCTGAAATCACATCTGACACTTAACGTTTTACGTGTAAGAAAGTAAAACCAATCACAAGCGATACAAATTAGATTTGGTTATTCTTAAGCTTTATGACATTGCGGACCATGATAGAGGGGGCGTCTCAAAGGTCAGTTACTTCAATATTGTAAACTCACAGTCAGTTCTGAATATTTTCCTAAAGATCTAGCATTGTGTTGTTCAAAATTGATCATTTCATAACAGATGTATCATATAGTGCATAAAGTTGAGTGAAAAGTAAGAGTTTTATGTAAGTTAACTGCTATTGCTGTTAGAATGACTGATCAAGTGTAAAAACACAGTTTTAATTTGAAATAATGATTCAAGGCATTCTGTGTTGTTATCATTATCATTTTTTTAATATCTCATTCAACTGAAATTCCTGGAGTAACATTTCAGTCCATCCATAAGCCACTCCCACCCCTACCACACACACACACACACACACACTCTCACACACACATCCTAATTTAATGTGTCCCGTCACACAAACTGGTGACTGAAGACATTTTGAAATGATTTTTTTTTTTTTTTAATTGAGATTTGAGATTTGAAGAGAGAGAGAGAGAGAGAGAGAGAGAGAGAGAGAGAAATTAGTGTAATAAAAGAAATGAAGAGAATCTGCAAAGGGGTATGGAAAGAGAATTAAATTTTATAAGGAGAAAGTAGAAAAGAAACAAAAGTAAAAGAAATGGAAAGAATCCCAAAGGGGGATGGGAAGAGAATTAAATGTTATGAGGGAGAAAGCAGAAAAGAAACAAAAATATGGCCCAACTGGATGATCTGTAGCACTTAAAGATAAAACAAAAAAAAAAAAAAATGATTTATTATGTTGAATGATATATTTGATTACATATATGTACATTACATGATATAGTTCCCGTGAAGCTGTCTTTTCCAATTTGCTTTGTAAACCTTGCAAACTTTTGTATCGGTGTCAGTCAGACAGTAGCATTGTGAAAAGCTTCCTTGACTGTTTATGAACTGATCTGTTTAAAATTCAGTATCAAGTTGTTCCCATGAGCACTTTATGGTTGTCCGCAAACATGTGGACTGCAGTGGCTCATTATACCAAAGCACCTGTATAAAGGATACTCCCTTCTATTTTTCATATTTGACTGACTTAAAAGTGAATAACTAAGTATTGCTTGACCATCCTGTTTGCTTTTGAAACTATCTTATTCATGTTTTTATTGCATTTATGCTTACTGTTGTAAAGAAATAAGATCCACTGTTCTTTTTGTGTCCATGCAGAAAAGTGTTACAACTGACCCTTGTCCATTGTTTCAAGAATGAAATGAACAAAAGATTCACTGACTGCTTGTGCATGTTTACTTTTTTTCTTTGAAATGAGCAGGCTGACTTGTTTTATGTTCCTTAGCAGCTGTAGTGGATGTTTACATAATACACCATAAAGTACAAACATGAGCTGGTGTCAGATGTGATGACAGACATGAAAACTTTACCTCATTTTCACTTGGAAACTGACAGAACTGCTGACTTTAAAACATCATCTTAGTAATATCATCCAGTGTTCCAGAAAGCCCCAGTTTCACAACCCTTGGTCTGGCATTACTGTACCGTTGCAGACATTTTTCATGTCCAGGAACACAACTGATTTATCTCTGGGTGATCTGATAATTTTCATGTCTTCAGAAAAAGTATAATACAAGTTATCTTTTTCATTCTGTTTTCATGCATGTGAAAGGTGTAACTTTAAAAAATTACAGAAATTTTTACCTGTTTCAAGTTTTGAAATTCTATTGCCTGAGTCCTATTTTTTGCACGACCTTTCGTCACTGGCTTATCTACAAAGAAGGGTGCATATTGACGCACACCCATGCACACACATAAACACACACACAAAAACACATGATCCCACACACACTGTACATGTACACATTTATCCTTTGCTATTTTTTGCATACTGTGTACATCAAATGTATCAAATACTTCAATTTTTTTTTTATTTATTTATTTTTTTTTTAACAGGTAAAGTGAGCAAAACAAGCAGTTTTTTTTTAAAAATGATAAAGTGACCATGGTGTGTGTGTGCGTGCGTGTGTGTGTGTGTGTGTGTGTGTGTGTGTGTGTGTGTGTGTGTGTGTGTGTGTGTGTGTGTCAGTGTGTGTGTGTGTGTGTGTCAGTGTGTGTGTGTGTGTGTGTGTGTGTGCGCATGATTTTTTGTTAACAGATAAAGTGAGCAAAAAATGCAAAGTTTTTTTTTTTTTTTTAACTATAAAGTGAGCATGGTAGTGCATGTGTACGTGTGTGTATGCTCGTTTAAGTGCATGGTTATATGTTCATGTGTGTGTTTTTGTGTGTGTGTGCATGTGCATGCTTACGTGGATGTATGTGTGTGTGTGTGTGTGTGTGTGTGTGTGTTTTTGTGTGTGTGTGCATGTGCATGCGTACGTGGATGTATGTGTGTATATGTGTTTGTGTGTGTGTATGTACATATGTGTGTACATGTGTGTGTGTGTGTGTGTGTGTGTTGTGATCTGATCTGATAAAACATCAACAGGTCAGAGTCTACTGTCATGATCAGTTGCTTCAAATTTGTGGGGGTGGCTTTGACTGATGACAAACGTAAAGCGTGAACATTTATGTCAGTAATGAAAATATTATGGTGAATACTGCAAAATTTTGTTTACTATTTTCGTGGCTTTACTGCAGTCATCATTTGATTACTTTGCCTGATTACTTTCAGGTTTTGAGCGTGTGATTCGGCAGCATTTTGCCTTGCAACGGCAGGCAGTCCTCCAACAGTGTGCGGAATGGGTCAAGGGGTGCGAAGATCCAGATGTGCTCAAACGACTGCGGCAGACGGCTGATGCCATTTTTGAAGAACTCATGAAATTGGAGGTGGACTTCAATGAGGAGGAGATTGACAGTGAGGAAGAAGAAGAGGAGGAAGATGAGGACTGAATTTACTGTGAATTTCAGAGGAGTTGTGATGTTCTTTGAGGTTTGCCTACACTGAAAGTGTTGTATGTTTGTAATGTTCTGAGAAAGGAAACAAAAATTGTTTCACTCAGAGGACCGCTGCCTGATGCAAGTGTCTTTGTTTTCCATAATGTACCTGTTTCAGTGGGTCCGCTTAACATCAGCATGAGCGGGCAGGAGACATGAACTATTCTCAAGCAGAGTTTGTGCTGAACCATGTGAGAAGTCTGAGAGGGCAAGACAACCACAGTATGCATTTATTGGACCTGTTTTTCAGCCCAAGTTTCCACAGTGACACAAAGCCAGGTCAACGAGCTCATGAGTTAAGGTCTTTCAATGTTTACTTACATTCACAGCAAAATGTGGGAGGCAACCATTTACATTGCATCACAGAAATTCTTCACACCAGTGACTGAAAAAAACTTTCTAGGTTACTGCAATCAGTAGAAAGTAAGAAAAAATCCTCCACTTCCAGCGTATTTGTTAGGATTTTCATTATTGTAGAGTCCAACAGATGATTATTTCAAGCACTGTGACATCAGTTCTGTCAGTTACTATTAAGATCAACACGATTTTTTTTTTTTTTTCACTCATTTGTTTGTTTTATAAAATAAGATTGCATTGTTTGACAGCTTACTAGAACCAGTAGCCTGGTTTTCACGAAGAGAGAGAGAAAGAGAAAAAAAAACAAAACGGTGCCATCTTATCAAATTTTTAGGAAAATTTTGTGTGTTGTGCAAGAATGTATGAGTTTTGTTTGTTTGTGTGTTTTTAATAACTTTTTTTTTAGTCTTCTTGTTAATACTGGTCAGTGATCTATATTATTTGTTTGTCCAAGACCAGAAAATTTAAGTATAGAAGTGAAAGCTTTCACTGGACTGCTTTTTTTTTTTTTTTTTTTTTTTTTTTTTTTGTTCTGTCTCATATTCGGTGCCACCTCAGTGGCATTGCATTCAGATCCGATCCACAGCCACAGCCTTTCCCTCCGCAGAAGAGACATGGCTCTGCTGCCGAGTCATTTTGATGGTGTGTAGTGGTGCCTGTCCTGATCCAACTAAAGCAGGACACCACCTGCTCAGCCCCCTGCTTATGACAACAATAGCTTAGCCATGGAGCCAGCGTGAGTTGGCTCTCCTTCCAGAAATTGTCACCATGTCTGTCTAGCAGCAGTTCTGTGAACTGGCAGTACCTGGTTCCTCAGCTGACCCAAATCAAAGGCATAGACATGGAGATGTAGTAAACTGAGGTTGCAATGAATCGGGGCATGAAGCGCCACAGAATTCGGACGTTTTTCTTTTTATGTGCGGCGACGAGGATTAGGATGATGAAGATAATGCTATGGATTTCCAATCTGGTCTCTGAGACCGCATGACAGGTGACAGTGCTCTATGCTTACTGTCATATTATATTCTGGTGCCAGCCAGGCCCCAGAGGTACAGACACTCACAGCGTTGGTCAGAAAGTTTGAGCAACACTCTTAGAGACATATCACTCAGTGGATCAAACTCGACTGTGTGATCCCAGTCTTCCCAGTGGATCCTGAGCTAACTTAGCTCTGTATAGGAAACACTTAAGATGTGGCTCAGACAGGAATCAAACTCACAATCTCCCTGCTGGGATTCCACTATATCACTATAACTGGTGCATGTATTGATTTCATTTGCAAGTTTTTTTTTTCATCCTATGTGGAACTTAAAAAGATAAAGCCTCTTTCCCCCTGTGAATAAGTGTGGACTTCAAGTACCAATTGCGCTTGGGTAAACCCTCAAATGCCCCGAAGAACAAAGGACATGCAAGCCTCATGTATACACTCGCACACATTCTAACTGGAAAATGCCCTGAAGGACAAAGACATCCAAGCTTCATGTATACACAGACACACACATTATATCTGATTCATATAGCCCTTGATTATTATCTCAGCTGTTTAAGAACTGTCGTTTTACTGTTTATGAATAGATCTTTGGGGTGCAGTCCTGTTCAAATATACCGAAAATAAACACATGGAAAAAAGGATATGGCTTATGATGGGTCATTGCTGTTTGAACTGGAGGTGAGGCTGGGGATGAGAGGGAATTAAGTCAGGTGCTGAAAATATGTTGTGATGAATTGGCTCTATTGAGAGATGCTGTAGCAGAGACATTTTTATCTGGCACCATTTTTATGCAACATGTCTTGCTGCTACTTTTTTTTTGTCTTTCGTGCTTTTTCTTAGCTCAGTTTATTCAGAAAAGAATACATGAGCATACATGGTCATCATCTCTTTTGTTGTTGTTTTTAAATCATAGTATTCATTTTGTTCTGCTTATGGTACATGACTGATCTTGCTGTTGTGATTGATGAGGCAATCATGCAAATGTGGCAGCAGTTTTTATCTGGTGGTTTTATGTGGGGGCTGAGTGGTTTTGTGCATTCACATTGACACTGATGTGAATGGGTGTGTCTGCAAATGTGCATGAACGAAGCAATGGTCTTTCATGTTTGATGAGGAACCATGATTTAAACCTTGCTGTCAGATTGAACAGTGAAATGTAGATGATTGGGTTGTGAATTGGAATGATGAAAAAAAGATTTCTGACATTTGGCTGGAAGGAAGAAAAATTGCTAGACTGGTGCTGCTTCAAAGCGATTATAATCAAGGAAGTTTGCAGAAAAGAGGAGCACGGAAAGTAAGATCTGAAATAGAAATGACTTTAAATCCCTTGAAGGGCAAGAATAGTGTGAACAATGTACAAATACAAGGATGAAGAAATGACTTTAAATCCCTTGAAGGGCAAGAATAGTGTGAACAATGTACAAATACAAGAATGATATGGATAGGAGTAAAGATGTCAGATTGTAAGAGTAGTATCAAATGCATAAGCTGGAAATTTCTGAACTGTTTAAGCAAAAATATGAAAGAAACAAGAATTACAAGAACCAACATGAGAGAAAAAAAAAGCTTATGTATCAAGCATATATGGGAACATAGGAAATAGAAAACAAACAAATTGTGCAAGTAATGATATATGCTGTGCAAAATAACACGAAACGTTAGAATGAAGTTTTGTGTGAATCATAGGTGACAACATGAAAGCCCTTTCAGCATACAGTCTGTTCAACTGTTCCAGCCTGGCATGTTTTGGGCCATTCAGTTTTAATTTCATGGCTACTTTGCTCAGATTGTCACAATTCTTAATCAGCATTCTTAATCAGCTCATTAAAAGGGCACACAGCCACAGAAATTTGAGTTTGTTTTTTTCTTATTTGTTTGTTTTGTAATGTGTTAGATTTATCTGTTGTTTGTACTATCCAGTAACACATGGTTCCTTGTTAAAGAGGGGTCAAATAGATTGTTCATCATCACTTCAGCAAAACATTTTGTTCAGCAAAACATTTTGTTCTGACATATTTGTGTCACCACATAATGGTCAAGTGCAAATGAGACTCGAGTGTGTCATATTACAACTATATAAATTTGTACGGCTTACGAGCTATTTGCTAATGTAATACTGGTCACTAAAATTTCATCTGACATTTGCCTCTCTGTAAAGTTTCTTCATTTGCCCATGGTGTCTTGTGTAGAAAAAAAAAAAAGAAAAATAAAAAAAAAAAAATAAAAAGAAAAACTGACAAGAAACGCTCCATGTCATTTAAATCTTGGTCACACAAAGCAGCACCTCATACAAGGGGAAATTGCTTCAAAACACTTTCTTTAACTTATCACTGACTGATGGCTGAAGGAGTGGACATGTTGGACTTGCATCACACAGTTGTCTGTCCAAACTCTGACCAGGGACCAGGCGCTGGGTCAAAAGAGTTAAGTAGTACTACCAGAGAACAACAGAAGAGAGAAGTGCTGTGTGGAGTTACGGTAAGGTAAGGTAATGCAGCTTATAGCCCAGCCGACCACAAAGGGCCATATCAGGGCTGTCACCATGGGAGAAAACAAGCAAATGATTTTCAGTACATGAAGGAAAGAACAAGAACATAATCTGTTTTGTGTGAAGAACTGGGAAACCAAAGACTGGTCAGTGTGAAGCAATGGAATAACAGAGAATGGTCTTTGTGAAGTGCTGGGAAATGATGAGAATGATTTTTTTTCTTTTTTTTTTTTTTTTTAAAGTGTCAAACAGTGGAAAAAAACAACAAACAGAGAATGATGTTGTATTTGAAGTAATGGAAAACAAGAGACTGATAATAAATGGCAAGGAGACTTTTTCTATCAACTTCAGTTTCAAGCATCATTTTCAGTGTGAAACAATGACCCTTGTTGCAAGAAGAAGAAGTAGCAGAGAGATTTTAAAGTTCTCTGTATGTCAGATGGTTTTTTTTTCTGGTTGATGTTTGGTGGTGGTGTTTTTGTGTGTGTGTGTGTGTGTGTATTTTTTTTTCCCTGTTAAGTGTATTGTGTTGTTCAAGTATCTTTGTAAATGCTGTCTCGTGACTGTTGTTGTGAATAATGTTTTGTATCTTACTTTAATTGTATTTTGCTGCTTTTTTTTTTTTTTTTTTGTTTTGTGTGTGTGTGGTTTGTTTTTTCTCTTTTTTTTTGTCTCTTTTGTCTGCATTCTGCATTAGTTGTGCGTGTGGGTTTGATCTATATGCTAAATTGCCATTGCTTTCATGATCCTGTGGAATATTTCAATAAACTGGTGATCATGGAAATTCAAAATCTCTTTCATGTGATTCATGCAGGTTTCTCAATCTGAAAGTGATATGTTTAGACCTCTCTCTCTCTCTTTCTGTTTCTGGGTGATACAGAGTGGTTGAATACGAAACAATCACAGACTTCCCAAATGTCAGTAACTGCTAAATAATGTCTGCGTATATATGCCTGAATGCAAGTTTTGTGTGTGTGCTGTTGTGTCTGTACTTCATGATACCTGATTTAAATCACAGTTTATGCAAATGCAGTCCCGTTAAGCAAGTAATATGTGTGTGTGTGTGTGTGTGTGTGTGTGATGAGAACAAGAATTGCAGTTGAATGTTATGAAAACTGAAATTCCATCATTTGGTGATGAAATCACTGACTTTAAATGAAACGGGGGCTGAAGAACCAGGAATCGTTCCCACTGTACTCAAAGGATGGTCTGGTTAGCAAAAAAAAAAAAAAAAAAAAAAGTACCTATTGGCCAAAAAGTTTTGATTGAAAAGACGTTAATTATAAACAAAAAGATATGAAAACTGTGTAACATTTGTTCAATGTTTGTGTCATACAATTTTAGTGGGATGTTGTTTTATAAGAATCTTAAAAATGATTCTCAAACATGTTAAAATTACACATTAAAAAGTGTTATCACATACGCGTGCACCCCCCCCCCCCCCCCCCCCCCCCCCACACACACACACACACATACTAACACACACTGAAATTAAGCTTGTAACAATACAGCAGGTCCCAGTGGCTCAGTGGTTAGTGCGTGAGTCATTAAGTGGAAAATGAGCAAGTCCAGAGGGGCATGGGTTCGAATCCCAGCCATGGCTCGTCCCAAGATGGGAACAAAAAAAAAGGGGCAGCAGAGGGACATCCGGAGTCATGAACCAGGTGTGGCCCAACCCCCCTAGAGTGTCAGGAGATAAGGGCCGAAACACTTGCTTGAAGGGGGATTCTCTTCTGAGGACTCTCTGCCGCCACGCTCTCCACGAGTTTCTTTCTACAGACGAAAGTTGGTGAACTACAGACCTCTACAAATAGGAGGCTGATGATACATGATAATTAATTTACAGTAATCATCATCACACAGATTGAATATATATACACCTGGAGAGAAAATAAGTCGACTTGGTACTTGAAAGCAATATAATGGAAATCCAGAGGCTTGCTATGATTAATCTGTATCAGAGACCACATTCAGCGACAGAGATCCCGCGTTTTTTCATGGGACTGATGCCGCTGGTGGGCATGCCCAAAGCTTTTTTGCCCCATCAGTTAGCTTAACAGTTCAATGCATTTGCTCCATCAGTCAACTTCACAGTTCTGTGCTTTTGCCTATCAGTCAGCTGAACAGTTCAGTGCTTTTGCCCCATCAGTCAGTCAGCTGAACAGTTCAAAGCTTTTGCCCCATCAGTCAGCTTAACAGTTCAGTGCTTTTGCCCCATCAGTCAGCTTAACAGTTTAATGCTTTTGCCCCATCAGTCAGCTTTTAACAGTTCAGTGCTTTTGCCCCATCATCACAGTTCATTTCAACAGTTCAATGCTTTTTGCCCCATCAGTCAGCTTAACACAGTTCAATGTTTTTTTCCCCATCAGTCTGCTTAACAGTTCAATGTCTTTGCCCCATCAGTCAGCGTAACGGTTCAAAGCATTTGCCCCATGAGTCAGCTGAACAGTTCAGTGCTTTTGCCCCACCAGTCGGCTTAGCAGTTCAATGCTTTTGCCCCGTCAGTCGGCTTAACAGTTCAATGCTTTTGGCCCATCAGTCAGCTTAACAGTTCAATGCTTTTGGCCCATCAGTCAGCTTAACAGTTAAATGCTTTGCCCCATCCATCAGTCAACGTAACAGTTCAGTGCTTTTGCCCCATCAACTTAGCAGTTCAATGCTTTTGCCCCATCAGCTTATCAGTTAAATGCTTTTGCCCCATCAGTCAGCTTAACAGTTCAATCAGGCTGCGAGGAAAGGTAGTAGGGGGGTGGGGATGGCGGACTGAATTGCTCAGTTAGTAGAGCGCGGGACTCATAATCTTGGGGTTGTAGGTTCGCATCTCCGCCGGGCCGTTTTGGTACAGGGGGGTTTTTGCCTTGGAGTTAACATTGGTTCTGACTCCATTCCCAATACAGTCCTTCAAATGAGATACAAAATGAGGTTCCGTGTTTGAACACACGCACATCTTGCACACAAGTAAAATCCCCTCACCAACTTTCGGAAGAGACAGCCAGTTTTGGCCATTGGTATGGATGACATGTTACACATAGCATGCACCTTTCCCGAAGTTGGAGTATGGCTGCCTTAATGGCGGGATAAAAAAACACACACACACACAAAAGTGTTAGATAATGAACATGATGATCGTGGACACTAAAAGAAAGAAGAAGAAGAAGAATCAGAGACAGAAAATAAAACTCCGTGCCTGCAATGCACATAGCCGTTATCACAATCACTATCTTGGCGTGCACTTCAAAACAAGTATCCCCCACAAACTGAAAGAAAGGAAAGACAATGGAATGACAGGCGTCATCTCCCTGTCTCTCTCATGATCCTTTAAGTCCAAGTTTGTGACTCCTGCAAGCGCCATGATCAGGCCGGGTTCTTTACGAAATCAACCCCGTTGTAATAACCATGAACAGAATACATTTTGTCGTGTTTTGCGCTCGTCAGCCCTGTAGTAAAAGACGCACGCACACACAGATATGACGAATACAGGAAAACAAACTCGCCCACAAACGGTCGGCCTAGCGAGACATTTCAATGTTTCGTTTTATCGAATGAAACCCCACCTCAGTCACCGACGTCCCATCTCCCATGAATTAGTTTTCAGCCCCTTTCATTATAAACAGACATGTTACACACACACACACACACACACACACACACACACACACACGTTAAAAAGAAGGGGCGGGGGGGGGGGGGGGGATAGCTGGGGGTGAGAGGTGTGGGAAGCTAGGAGAACTAGGACAAAAGAGAGAACAGAAAGCTGCACAGTAACAAGTGCTTAATCTGTAGGAGGAGCCTGTGGCGTGCAGATGATTATTGGCTATGAGAGAAGGACAAGGTGGCTGGTTGACAACTTGAAGAACGGCTCGGTCATGGACAACTGGTCTGCTCCATGCTGTGCTTGAATCGCCATCGTAAGTTTTTATTGGCAGTGAGCATGGCTCTGATGTAGCTCCCACACAGTGTCGGCCGAATTTGTCCTGACTGGATTCCCTGAGTCTTGTGTACAAAGACCGTGAAAGGAAGAACTTTGCCACATACTGTGTTGACAAAGTGACCGCGTATAAGGACCCGATTCTCGCTGATTCTGGTACGAGAGCTTCTTTTGATTCTCTCACAATTGTGATGTCTCTTAAAGCTGTCGATACATTTGATGATGTTTCAAGTCCTCTGTCCTGGAGCAGATCATTATCTGCTGTCATTTCACGAGATCTTGAAAAGGGAAGACGAGCGTCGGTTGTGATATTGTTCGTGTTAAGTCCTGGGTATCCTTGGGATGAGGGAGTTCTGGCTGTGGACAATA
>JADBJO010009810.1:10000-20000 GCA_016801955.1 Conus betulinus
TCCCCTTCCACCCACCCGCCTTGCCGCTTCAGAAAATGTCACGTGGTTTTCTTCCCCTATCGTGCTCCCCCCGCATCATCTCCACCCCTCACCTTCTCATCCACACACACACACACGCGCGCGTGCGCACGCACGCACACACACACACACACACACACACACACACACACACACACACACACACACACACACACACACACACACACACACACGCTTTTGTCATTTTTTTTTATGATCACTTTGTTCTGCCTTGAACGTCTTTGGTCATTTGTCTCCGTTCTGCATTTTGTTTAAATGAATTTACTAGCGTTTATCTCTCATTATCTAAGAGCCCACTTAGTCCTCTCCGAACGTCTGCCCTTCCCCCCCCCCCCCCCCCCCCCCTTACCCCCACCCCATCTTCCCCACAGTGCCTTCATGGCTTCCTATTCACGGATGCATCCCTACTTCCTTCCTTTCTGTGGGTAAAATGGAACTTCACGGCATGCTAGAGGAAATGACCTAAGAGGTTCCACGAAACTCATTTTTGCACAAGCTTACATTCTCTGAGATCCTGAAACAGCTTTCCAATGTTGCTATCATGTGAACACAGTTCTTCAGCAACGTCCCTTTCGTGTGTTTAATTTTTCACCTCGGGCATCTTGGTCATCCTGTGAGCCAATCTGTAAGCACGATTCTCATCTTGAACTCGCCTTGTTCAGCGGAAACTCCGTGCCAGAAGAAAGGGGGTCGGGTGGGTGGCTGGGGAGAGGGCTGTTTTAGTGTGGATTCCGTACCACTCTTTTTGCGACAGAGTTCCCGAAAATCCATTTCTTTTCGTTTTTTTTTTTTTTTTTTTTTTTAACTTTTCGATTTGGTCTCCGTTTCTTTACTATCTTTTTTGTTCTGCCTCTATGACCCATTCTTTAATGTAAACACTGCATACCTTTCTAAATTCTCCATAGGAATGCAGGGGACAGAGGGGGAGGTGAAGATCTTTCAGTGTAAACTGTGCCCCTGTATTCTAGCAATTCGGTGCTGAGAATTTCTTGTTTTGTGTCACTCGCTTTGACTGTGCTTTTTTTTTTTTTTACATTTGGGTTTCATATTTTAGTCTGTACTGTCTTTTACATTTGGGTTTCATATTTTAGTCTGTACTGTTGCCAACCGCTTCTCTGGATCTGTTCATCAACTTGTAGGCTGGAAAGCGTTTTCATTTTTTTTGTCTCTTTATAAACTTTTGTAAAATACAAGTTCTTTCTTGTAATCTAGTGACTAGATAGTGAGAGTTCAATCACTGAAACAGGCACTAGCTGTCTATTCTGTGGTGCTGTTTTCTAAATTAGGCGTTTTGATGTATCTTTGTTGCACTGAAATTATCTTGAAAAAGAACTTTTGTTTTTTCGGTTTTTAAAGAAGAGTTGGAGCGAAATGATCAGAGTAGTTGGTGCGCTGAACGTAGTTTTATCCAACTGAAGGACTGCAGCATGTTATGAGTAAGTGCTCCTGTAAACTGTGCGTGAATCTGAGTCTTCTCTTGACGGGAGTGTGACTGCTTGGATTTGTTGTTTGTTTGTTTTGTACTTTTTTGTTTGCGTGCTTTTTGTTTTTTTTTTTGTTTGGGGGGGGGGTGGGGGGGCTACGCGTTGACAGCCCTGGAAATGCTCTCTGTGGTCTGCTGAAGCTGCGCGCGCTGAAACAGACATTGTCCGCGCCCATCTTCAGTACTGCCATTTCAGTTTTGTTTTTGTGATAACGCTTTCAACTTTGAGTAATTTGTTTCTTCTCAAAACACGAACAATTTTCAGTTGCTTATTGTGGAGCTGGTATGCCAAGACTTTTTTGTTTTTTTACCACATACCCGGACGAGCTCCGTATGACAAGATCTTTCTTCGTTTGTATCCGAAAGTTCGATGATGTATGGAGCTGTTGTTTACCGCTTGTAAAAGAAACTTTTCCTCTTAAACTGAAATTCATGTCACATACGCGTGCGCGCGTATACACACACACACACACACACCACACACACACACACACACACGCACACACACGGAACATACACACACACACACACACACACACACACACACACACACACACACACACACACACACACACGCACACACACACACACACACACACACACACACACACACACACGCACACGGACACACACACACACACACACACACACACACACACACACACACACACACACACACACAGTGTACTGACCATTTTCCCGTTCTACGTTCTACATAGTATGTTTACTTCTTGAGTGACATTTTTGCTTAAGGGTTAACTTCTGCTCAGTTCCCTGTGCCATAGGTCAGCATCCTAGCAACCATGTAAACGCCCCCTTATTCACCGTTGCCTGTCTGGAGGTAGTCAAGACTGTGCGCTTTTCTTTTCTCTTGATTACAGTACCAAAGTTTCTGCACCCGGTTGAGTTGGCCTTTGTTGCTGAGTTCTCCAGTCTTTATGCCTTTCACTCTTTCTGAGTGTAACCAAGGTGCAGCTCGATACTATTTTGCTGCTGTTCCGTGAAACGCTTTGCTTGTGACACCGCTCTTAGAATTCAACAGTTTTCATTGCTGCGATTTCTTCGGTGATACTGCTGGTAGTATCCAACAATATTTCGTTGCTGACATTTCGTGCGCATCCGTCAAACGTGTATTAAAGCTGATTGGGTGTAGACTCTGTGCAGAGAAGTGCCAGCCGTGCCAGGTTCAGTGTGAGATCATATTCAGGTTAAGCGTCGGTACTCACTAAAGTCCGGGGGCAAACAGGATAACCGCAACAGGTAGGCAGGCTGGTTCGAGTGTGTGGGGGATGGAGGGGAAGAGAGTGATGGTAGAGGGTTTATGCAACATGAGACCGATGCCATCAAAACGTCAATACACAAACCCTAGGCGTATGTGAACTCGTCTTACAACAGTCTGGGTGCTCTACCCTTAACTTCTGTGTAATGGAGTGGGTATGGCTATTGATGGGAAAGGGTGAGGGTGGGGCTCCTGAAGGAACTGTGCCGAATTATGTTGGTTAAAGAAATCTTGACTTTTTTTTTTACAAATGAATTTGATCCATGCGTGTTTCAAGTCTTACTCTGGCGACTCGATATTAACTGGTATTGTTTTATAAAACGCTTACAGCCCTGGTATGTTTTACGTCTGATCCACTCAGTTTTTATCAGTTTAGACAGATACCGCTTACAACTCTTCATCAGTATCCCACCTTTGCCCCTATTTCCACTCGCATGGGATTTTCTGATGGTCATCACAACACTTTTTTTTTTTTTTTAACTTCCTTTCCTTTGCTTCTCACTTGCATTCTTTCTCACAGGATGTTTGTATTTTTCAGCCCTGTGTTCACTCCACTCCCTACTTTTCAAGTCCACCGCTTGTTGTTTACCAGAGACCCTTGACTTTATTGTATGATCATGTTGTGGACGTGCTGAAAAGATTGGACACACCACCACCGGTTTTCATCTCCGTCCAGTGGCAATTTCTTGCTTTTCCACAGCAGTTGTCTTCTTGTGATATTTCATGGATTTGAACCTGAGGTCCTTCAGATTCTCCCCCCTCCTTTAATTCTTATACCCTTCCATCACCGCCTATACCTATTGTTGTACATTATTCATATTTCTAAATTCACAATTCTCATATTTGGTCTTTTCCGACTACATCTACATCTCCAACCTTTGAAGTCCGGCAGTCCTGCTCCCCTCCCCCTTCGTCATTCTTCTCTGCTACGAACAGTTCCTTTATATACTGCCCATTATTTTTTTTTTTCTGCATTGCTACGAACTTATGTTACAATCATTTCCATTGCTACCCCCTTGTTCTTCTTTGGGGTATAGAACAGTAGGATGGACGTACCATGTTAAACTCCATGCGGTTTTCCCCTTCCTGTCCTGCCCGTCATTTATCATTCTTATGGTCTTCTTCCAGCCATCATTTGTTCTCTAAAACTCCTCTCCTTCTCCAGAGCATCATTCATCAGTTTCACGTTGTCTTCTCCTCGCATCCTTTGATTTTCGTTCTCCTTTTCTTTAGTCGCCCGTCATTCATTCTTGTCACGTTCCCCAGTTACCGTTTCGTCTCTCAGTTATCCTTCTCATGTTCTCATGTTCTCATTTTGTTCTTCATTTACTATTGTCATAGGTCGGCTGGGCTATAAGCGACATAACCTTACCTTACTATTGTCATATTTTTGCCGTCGTCATACACTCAGCATTTTTATGTTTTCTTTGTCTCATCGTGTCAACCATTAATTTATTAACGCGTTCCTTCTTCTCATTCCGACTCATTCTGTACTGATTGTGCCCACAATTACTCTTTCGTTATCCTGTTTTCATTAAGGGCATCGACTGCATCATTCTCACGCTCTTCTCTTTCCTTCGTTTTCCTTATCCGCCTTTTGTTTATCAGCGTCTGTTATTCATCTTCCCTGCGTTTTCTTCCCCTCCAGTCCAAACATTCACCATTCTCACAGTCTCCTCTCGTTCAGCATTCACCATTCTGACGTCTCGCCTCTCTCCCCCCTCCTCCGCCCCAGTCTGACATTCCTCATTCTTGTCATTTTCCGAAGTCCAACATTCCTCATTCTCACGTTTCCCATCGGTTCAACATTTATTGTCTCACCTTTTCTCCCCGTCTAACATTGTCATTTTCACCCCCACCCCCTCTAGTCTCCATAATTTTCAATATCCCCTCTTACCACCTTCCTGTGTGCGCGCGCGCACACACACACACACACACACACACACACACACACACACACACACACACACACACACACACACACACACACACCCTCCCCCCTCCCGCCCAACATTCATCATTTGTCAGTTTTGTCCTTCTCCATCATTCGTTTCTTCTCACTTTTTCTCGCAGTCTAATTTCCATCATTCTTTTTTTTTTTTCCCCCTTAATTCAGCATTATTCATTTTGACGTAACCCCATCCCCTTCCCAGCCCACGTGTTCTCTATTTATCACTCTCATGCTTTCCCCAACTCAAACATTCGTCATTCTCATATTCCTCCCATTCCAACATTCATCGTTCTCACATTTTCCCCAAGTCCCGACGTTCATCACTTTGAAGTTTTTCCCCTGCCGTACTACATTCATTATTTTCTCGTTTTCCCCACCCCAACGTTCATCAATCTCACGTTTTGCCCTGTCTAGCAGTTACCATTTCATGTTTTCTCCTGTCCTGCATTCATCATTCACACGTTTTTTCCCCGCCCGACATCAATCTTTCTTACGTTTTCCTCCACTCCGAAATGTTTTATTTTCACGTTCTCTCCATCCAACGTTCATCATTCTCACGTTTGCCGCGGTCCAACATTCATTATTTTCATTCTTTCCCCCCAATCTGACATTCATTATTTTCATAATTTCTCCAATCAAACATTCATTATACTCACGTTTCCTCTGGTCAGACATGCATTATTTTCACGTTTTCGCTCGTCCAGCAATTATCATTGTCACGTTTCCCCCTTCGCAAAATGTTTTATTCTGACGTTTTTACCTGTCCGACATTCATCATTCACAACTTTCCCGCAAATCCAACATATACATTTTCATCATTTCACGTTTCCCTTCGTCGAACATTCATCATTTTCACGTTTCCCTTCGTCCAGCATTCACCATTTTACGTTTTCCTTCGTCGAACATTCACCATTTTACGTTTCCCTTCGTCCAACATTTATCTTTTTCACGTTTCCCTTCGTCCAGCATTCATCATTTTCACGTTTCCCTTCGTCCAGCATTCATCTTTTCACGTTTTCCTTCGTCCAGCATTCATCATTTTCACGTTTCCCTTTGTGTCCAACATTCATCATTTTCACGTTTCCCTTCGTCCCATCATTTTCACGTTTCCCTTTGTCCAGCATTCATCATTTTCACGTTTCCCCTTTGTCCAGCATTCATCATTTTCACATTTCTCTTCGTCCAGCATTTATCATTTTCACGTTTCCCTTCGTCCAGCATTTATCATTTTCACGTTTCCCTTCGTCCAGCATTTATCTTTTTCACGTTTCTCTTCGTCCAGCATTCATCATTTTCACATTTCTCTTCGTCCAGCATTCATCATTTTCACATTTCTCTTCGTCCAGCATTCATCATTTTCACGTTTCCCTTCGTCCAGCATTCATCATTTTCACGTTTCCCTTCGTCCAGCATTCATCATTTTCACGTTTCCCTTCGTCCACCATTCAACATTTTCGCGTCATTCACCCTTCCTACTGTCTCTTCTCTAATTTCGTCTGTCACTCGTCATTCCCTGTTTTTTTTTTTTTTGATTGCGTCCAGTATTCGTTATTCGCTCGTTCCCTTCTCTTTCCATTCATCATTGGATTACTCTGACAGTGTCCAGTATTCATGAACTCCATGATTCCAGCGTTCTTCCCTCTATCTGCCTTTTCTCATTCGGTTTCCCATTCATTATTCTCACCTTTCGTTATTCTCACCTTTTCCGTTTTCCTTATTTGCAAACACTCATCATTCCCCTGTTTCCTTTGTTTTATTTTGGCCATCACTGCACCATTTCAACGCTATGAAATGTTCATTAATGCATTGATCTCGCATTCTTCTCTTCTTTTCCTTATCGCCGTCGTTCTCATGTTATTTTCACATCCATAATTCTGTCCGTCACACATAATTTATCATTCGCACATTCTTCTTTAAGCCTTTCATCTCTCATTCATATATATCGCTCTCTCTTTTCATCCCACCCCTCATTTATGTTCCGACGCTTTTATCATCTAGATCATTAGTCATCTCATGTTGTTTTTTTCATTCATCCTTTTATCAATTTTGCGTTTGCCTATTTTCTTCCAATCGGGGCCGTATGAGCCATCCTCAGTTCCGTGCCTTTTGATCCGAGCTACCCTTTATGACTCTCACGTTCGTCTGCCTTTTCTTCTTCATCATTTTCACATTCTTCTCCCTTCTCTCTTTCATCATTATGGGTTCCTTTTTCTCCTGTCTTTCACCATTCTTAATTTTTTCCCCCGGTCCTTTATATAACCCCTTTTCCTTCGCCTGTTGTCCCTCTTTCGTCATTCTCATGTTCTTTTCTCAATCCGTTAATAATTATCATGTTCGAGTCCAGTCGATCATTCACAATATTTTTTATTCTTGTCAGTAAGTTAAAATCTTCACGGTTTCTTGTTCTCATTATGTCTGGTATTCATATTAATTACTTCTTTCCTTTGTCGTATTTAAAATTATTCTTGTTCTTCATCATTCCTTGTGTTAAATATCGTCTCATTCGTCTCATCCCGTCTGTCATTCGTTACTTCTAGTCCTATCCATCACTGAAATTTCTCACGTTTTTACCCAGCCCATTAGTCATTCTTTTCTCGTTCTTCTCTATTCGTTTCGGGCATTTCGCGTTACTCTCTCCACACTGCGTCATTCTTCATTCTCGTCACCACTTCGACTTTTTCTTCCTTTGTTGAAGTATTCTGACATTTTCTTAATTTTTTTTTTTGTAGTCCATCGTCGTGACGCTCTTTTCCTCTCGTCATTTCTTCTTGTCCCATCCTCTGTCCATCATGTTCACCTTTTTCCTTTCCGCCTAGTGAAACATTTATTGCTTTTTCGTTTTTCATTTTCCCCCAGTTTTGTCCGTGACTGGGTTGTTCCCACGCTGTTCTTTTTTCATGTGATCTATCATTTTTAAGTTGTTCTGGCCTTTTGCCTGTCCTGAAGCCTTCTTTTGTCCATCATGCTTGGTCCTGTCCACCGAACACCCTCTTCGCCTTTCCTTCATGGATATATTGTCATCTCAATCCACCTCTCATTTACACTTGTCTATCATTCATCGTTCACTTTTTCACTTTCATACATCCTCATTAGTCTATTACATTTCGTTTTTATCCCCTCCATTATACGTTCTATTTACGTTCTTATTATCTCGTCCCAACTATTTTTCACCATTCTATCGTTCTTCTGCCATCCCTCTTTCATCTTCCTTTCCGTTTTCCGTCATTTATTCACCATTTTCGCTTTTCTTGTATTCTCACATTGCCTTCACGTCCCGTTCATCATTCTCGCTTTCTAGTCCCGTCGGTCAGTCATTGAGCTCACGTTCACCTCCAGTCAGTCATTAGTTCATCGTTTCTCTGACATCAGTCTTCATCGCTTTCGCGTTCTTCTCCAGTCAGTCAGTCATCGTTTTCGGGTTCTTCTCAGTCAGTCAGTCATTCGTTGTTTTCAGGTTCTTCTTCAGTCGGTCATTTATCATTTCTTGTTCTTCTCCAGTTAGTCACTTATCATTTTCATGTTCTTCTCCAGTTAGTCACTTATCATTTTCATGTTCTTCTCCAATCATTAATTCATCGTTTCTTCATCCTTTTCCGCCAGTCATTCATCATGTTCACGTTCACTTTTGTCGTCATTCTTCATTTTAAAGCTCATCTCCCGTCACTTATTCATCTTTTTCACGTTCTCCCTTTTGTCATTCGTCATTTTCACGTTAAATCATAGCAACAGAGCTGTTGCTAAAACCAATTTTTTTTTTGTCCCAACCTCTGCGCCACCTCAGAGGCAGTGCACCCACGCCGCCGCTCGTTCCGACACCCCTCACACAGCCACATCCTGGTCGCCCCCGCGCACCCCCTGCACCGGCAATCCACAGGGAGCAGTCAGTGTCAAGTCATCAAGAGGCAACCCACCGGAGGAGACACTGCACTGCTGCCGAGTCACTTCGGTGGTGTTCAGTGGCGCCTGTTCTGATCTAACATACGTAGGACACCACCTACTAAGCCCCCTACTGACGACAATAATTGCTTAGTCGCGGAGCCGGCGTGAGTGAGCTCTCCCTCCGGAAGGCGCCACCACGTCCGTCCAACGACAGCCCCATGGACTCGCCGATACCGGTGACCCCGACGGAACCAAACCAAGGCCACAGACGTGGAGAGGACATCGAAACTGAGGTCACCACGAGAGCAGGGCATGAAGGGCCACAGAATTCGAGACACTTTTTTATGCTGATTGATGAGAATCAGGATGATTAAGATGATGATGCGGATTTTCATTTCGGTCTGAGACTACATGACAGGGCTGTACTCTACGCTTCCTTTCATAATATATCCCGGCGTCAACCAGGCCCGAGAGATACAGACACCTGCAGTGTTGGTCAGGAAATTTGAGCAACACTCTCAGAAACGCATCCATTAAGTGGATGAAACTCGACTGTGTGGTCCCAGTCTTCCCAAATGAGTCTGCAGCAAACTCAACTCTGGGTAGGAGCCGGTCGGGGACAGAAAAAACCCACATGACTCTGATGGGAATCGAACCCACGATCTCCCAGCCGGGAGTCCGCAACGCTAACCACTTCGCCACGGCGGCTGGTGCTAAAACCAAAATTGTATTGTTTTTGTAATTTTCGTCAATCTGAAATATCTGAGTTTAAAAAAAAAGTGCACAACGTGTGGAAAAAAAATGAAAGAAATGAAGAATTAATGTAAACTTCCATTGTTTCCTATGAGATTAAGAAGCACTGTTGTCATGAGATCTTTTGACAAAGGACAGGCGTTGGTAAGGCATTCTCTGAGAATCACTTTATCATCAGCCCTGACTTCTGATATCAAAAGTGAAGAGAGAAAGATGAGACCACATCTGTTTAACATGGACCAAATTCTCCTACTACATACAAAGAATCTGAAGAACATTCAACGTCTGTCTTTTCGCGTAAAAGTATTGTTGGTATTTTGTTTGTTGTTAAAATGTCAGAAGATCGTTTTGAAAAACCTCAGGGGAAAAATGTCTTTCAAGTGCATCAGGCAGATTTAAAAAAATGATTGATGCGTATGAGATAATGAGCTTGAAGAAAAAAAATGGTTAGCATTTTTTTTTCATGAAGTCTAATCAATGCAAAATCATGCAGCAAGACTCAAGCAAAAAGCAAGCGCTGAAGTGCCAGTGAACTGCTTAACACTCCGTACTGGTTTCCAGTGAGGACACGCACGTGTGTGTGTGTGTGTGTGTTTGTATGTGTGTGTGTGTGTGT
>JADBJO010009810.1:22500-35724 GCA_016801955.1 Conus betulinus
GATGATTGTATTATTGGGGCCATTGGATCTTCTTAACGATGCCGACGTAGTTTCTTTTTGCTTTGCTGGTGTCAGCAAGTCTTCGTAGGGCCCGATGCGCTGTTTGATGGTCTGGCGCACCTGTTCAGTGGTGATATACTCAGTATATTTGACGTGTAGTATCTTGCAATAACGCATCGTTTCTATGGTTGGTTCTTTCTTCCAGGTCCATGTCGCGTATGCATACAGGGAAATGAAATACACCCGTGCGTGCAGTAGCCGGCTTTGTGTTTCACTGAGATGTTACTGTCTTTCCGTACAGGGTTCAGCGTGGGCTGAACTGATGTCTTTGCTGCTTTTGCTAGGACATCTGGTTTAAAATCCCCCATCGCTGGGAACAAGTCTCAGATATATGAACTATTTAACGGTTCCGAACTCTATCCATGGTCATATCAGTACTGGAGGTGGTGGTGTGGCTGCCATAAGCTTGGTCTTCTCGGTGTTTGATATCCATACTACGTCTGCTAGATGTTTCGACCAGTGTTTTAGCAAGCTTAGTGAGTTCTTGTTCAATAAACGCCAGGCCATCGAAGTTACCTGCAAACTGAAAGCTCGTCGATAGTTCTCGCAGTGCTGATTGTGTTGACATGATCTTCGACTGGATCATTCACGACGCATTCCAGGACTATGTTGGAAAGTATTGGAGGGAAAAAGGGGCCCTGACGAATATCCATTGATGTGTGGGACCCATTTCCAGTCGCGCCCTTTGTGAGTACTGCACTGGCGAATTTCAAGTATACTTGATTAACTTGGTTCTGATAGGGACGTGACATGGTGGGCGTGTTGAGACCGAGGGAGCGCGGATGAAGGGCGTGACATGGTGGGCGTGTTGAGACCGAGGGAGCGCGGATGAAGGGCGTGACATAGTGGGCGTATTGAGGGAGAGGGGGGCGGATGAAGGGCGTGACATGGTGGGCGTATTGGGACCGAGGGGGCGCGGTTGAAGGGCGTTACATGGTGGGCGTATTGAGGGAGAGGGGGCGGATGAAGGACGTGACATGGTGGGCGTGTTGAGACCGAGGGAGCGCGGATGAAGGGCGTGACATGGTGGGCGTATTGAGGGAGAGGGGGCGGTTGAAGGGTTACATGGTGGGCGTATTGGGACGAGAGGGGGCGCGGTTGAAGGGCGTGACATGGTGGGCGTATTGGACCGAGGGGGCGCGGTTGAAGGGCGTGACATGGTGGGCGTATTGGGACCGAGGGGGCGCGGATGAAGGGCGTGACATGGTGGGCGTATTGAGGCCGAGGGGGCGGATGACATGGGCGGGCGAGGTGGGTGGGGCTGGATGCAGGGCGTGACATGGCTGGGTGAACTGGTAGGGAAAGGGGACGGATGCAGTGCGTGACATGGATGGGCGTAAGGAAGGGAAGCGGCGGGGAGGGTGGGTGGGTGGGTGGGTGGACGTGGATGCACATGGATGGGCGAACTGGGAAGAAAGGAGCATGTATGCATGGCGTGACGAGGGTGGGTGGGTGTATGGGATGGGGGGGGGGGGGGGGGGTAAGCACGGATGCATGATGTCACATGAATGAGGAACGGAAAGGAGGGGGAGGGGAGGGAGAGAGGCACGTATGCTGGTCGCGACATGTATGGACATACGAGTGAGGGGGATGGGGAGATGCGACTGCAGGGTACGACTTGTAGAGGTGCTTGGGACATGGATGGAGGTGTAGTGGATGCAGATGACGATTGTGGATTCAAGGGTACCATAGGTACGGGGTCGCGGATGAGGAGTGTGACGTGGGTTGGCGTATTGGGCAGAGGGACATGGGACATGGAGGATGGGCTTGACATGGTGGGAGTATTGGGGAAAAGGGGTGTGGACGAAGGTCGTGATGTGGGTAGGCGTCTTGACGCAGAGGAGGCGCGTGCATGAAGGGCATGGCATGGGTGGGCATACCAGGGCAGAGGGTCACAGATAAAGAGCGTGACATGGTGCACATATTGTGGTGGAGGGGGTGGAGATTGAGGCCGTAATGTAGGTGGACGTATGGAGCAGGAAGCGCAGATGAAGGCTATGACGTAGGTGTCGTATTTGGAGCAAGGGGGAGCGGATGAAAGCGTGACTTAGTGGGCGTACTGGGGCAGAGGGAGCGCGTATGAAAGGTGTGATATCTTGGGTGTACTGGGGCAGGAACGTGGATGATAAAGGGTGTGGGATTGTTGGCGTATTGGGGCAGAGGGGGCGCGTATGAAAGGTGTGATATCTTGGGTGTACTGGGGCAGGAACGTGGATGATAAAGGGTGTGGGATTGTTGGCGTATTGGGGCAGAGGGGGCGCGTATGAAAGGTGTGATATCTTGGGTGTACTGGGGCAGGAACGTGGATGATAAAGGGTGTGGGATTGTGGGCGTATTGGGGGGCAGAGGGACGGATGAAAGGCGCGATGTGAGTGCCTTACTGGAGTCGAGGGAGCGTGGATGAAGGGCGTGACACGGAGAGCATACAGGTCGGAAGAAGCGTGAATGAAATACGTGACAAGGGTTTGTTTCTTACTGGGGCAGAAGGGGGGCGGATAAACACAGCGTGGCATGGCGGGTGTTTTGGAGAGAGAGGAGGCAGGGATGAAGGGGGTGACGTGTTGGGTGTATTGTAGAGGGGTGCAGATGCAAAGCAAAACATGGGTGGGCGTATTGGGACAGAGGGGGCGCAAGTGCAGGGCGTGATATGGATGGGCGTGAGGAAGAGGGGCAGGGAGCGTGGAACACGTGGGCAGGCAGACGTACTGGGGAGGGCAGGAGAGGCACGTAAAGCAGGGCGCGACATATATGGGCATACGTGGGAGAGAAGGACGGGGAGGAATAATTCAGTACATGACATGTTGGGGTACGGAGAACGTGGATTTAGGTTATACCAATGCTACGACGTCGTGGATGCCGGGTGTGACATGGATGGGAGTGAAGGGGTCACGGATGCAGCGTACGACATGGTGACGGGTATGGAGGACGTGGATACAGCATATGACATTGGTAGGGGTGGGCGGGGGGGAATTGGGGTAGGAGAGGTGCAATTACAAGGCATGACGTGGGTGGATGGGGGATTGGGGAGGTGGATGCAGGGCTTGACATAGGTGGGAAATGCAGATGCAGAGTGTGGCAGTGGTGGGAGTATAGGTAGTAAAGATTTTGGGGCTTCATGAGGATTGGGGATGGCGGCACAGATTTCAGATCATGATAGAGGTTACAGTACGTGATGTAATATGGAGGAGAGAGAACTTGTAAGCGGGGTGTAACGTGGATAGCCAAATGGAAGGAGGGATAGAGAGTGGAAAATTGCGTGGACGCAGAAACGTGTTACGGATAGGTGTACATGAAAAGGGGGAGGGGGAGCAAATGAAAAGTATGACACATGTGGGGTCCGTGGATGTAGGTATGCCATGGTATATAGAGTTGTGGATGAAGGCCGTGACGTGGGTGGGCGTATTGGCGCACAGGGGGAATAGATGTTGGGCATGCGTGACATGGGGGGGCGTATTGGGCAATGGTGGCGTGCATGAAAAACGTGACGTGGGTGGGCTTATTGGGGCAGAGGGGACGCCGATAAAGGGCCTGACATGTGTGGGCGTATTGGGGCAGAAGGGACATTGATGAAAGGCGTGACGTGGGTGGGCGGATTGGGGGCAGAAGGGGACATAGATGAAGGCGTGACGTGGGTGGGCGTATTGGGGGCAGAGGGGACGCCGACGAAGGGCAATGTGGGTAGACGCATTTGGACATATGGGGTGCAGATAAAAGGCATGAGATGATGGGCGTATTGGAACAGATGGGGCACCAATGAAGGGTGTGACGTGGGTGTCTTATTGGGACAGAGGAGGCGCACATGGAGGGCATAACATGGTGGATGTATTCGGGCAGAGGGGGGAGCGGATGAAGGGCGCGATATGGTGAGCGTTTTGGGGGCCAAGGGGTGCGGATGAAGGGCTTGACGTGGGTGTTTTATTGGGGCGCAGATGAATGGGCGTGATGTGGGTGTCTTATCAGGGAAGAGAGAGTGGATGAAGGGCGTGACATGGTGGGTGTATTGTAGCACAGGGACCGGACACCCGCGGATGAAGGGCGTAACATTCATCCATGCCCCTCTGCGACAACACGTACCACGCCCTTCAGGGCGTGACATTCTGAACACGCTATAAGCTGTAGCTTGCTGCTGTTCAAATTTTTGACGTCTACTGTAGAGCGGTATGTGAGTGTAAATTGGAAATGTATTCACGTAAACCAAGGGCGTGACACGGTGAGCTTATTGGGGCAGGGGGGAGCGGATGAAGGGTGTGACATAGTGGGCGTATTGGGGACGTAGGGGATGGATTAAGGGCATGGCATGACGTGGGTCTTGTTGGGGAGAGGGGGGGCACGGATGAAAGTTATGACAAAGTGGGCGTATTGGGGAGAGGGGGAGCGGATGAAGGTTATGACATAGTGGGCGTATTGGGGAGAGGGGGCACGGATGAAGGGCGTGACATAGTGGGCGTATGGGGGAGAGGGAGAGTGGATGAAGGGCGTGACATAGTGGGGTATATTGGGGAGAGGGGGGAGCGGATGAAGGGCGTGACATAGTGGGCGTATTGGGGGAGAGGGAGAGTGGATGAAGGGCGTGACATAGTGGGCGTATTGGGGGAGAGGGGAGAGTGGATGAAGGGCGTGACACATAGTGGGCGTATTGGGGAGAGGGGAGCGGATGAAGGGCGTGACATAGTGGGCGTATTGGGGAGAGGAGAGAGTGGATGAAGGGCGTGACATAGTGGGCGTATTGGGGAGAGGGGAGAGTGAACGAAGGGCGTGACATAGTGGGCGTATTGGGGACAGTGGGCACGGATGAAAGGCGTGACATAGTGGGGCGTATTGGGGAGAGGGGGGCACGGATGAAAAGCGTGACATAGTGGGCGTATTGGGGAGAGGGGGCACGGATGAAAGGTTAAAGACATAGTGGGCGTACTGGGGAGAAGGGGAGTGGATGAAGGTTAAGACATAGTGGGCGTATTGGGGGGAGAGGAGGCACGGATGAAGGGTGTGACATAGTGGGCGTATTGGGGAGAGGGGGAGCGGATGATGGGCGTGACATGGTGGTCTTTTTGCGCAGAGGGGGGGCGGGAATGGCGCGGATGAACGGCATGACACTGGTGTCTTCTCGGGACAGACAGGGCAGGATGAAGGGCGAGGCATGGTGGATGTACTGGGGCACTGGGGCATGGATGCAAGGGGCATCATATGGGTGGGTATATTGGGGCACAGGGCGGCAGAGATGCGGGGCATGACATGGGCGGGCTTGGAAGGTGGACGCGAGGATGCAGGGCGTAAACATGGCTGGGTGAACTGGAAGGGAGATGGTGGTAACAGATGCAGCACTCTAAATAGATGGGTGTAAGGAAGGAAGGAGGGAGGAAGGAGGGGAGAATGTGGATGCGCATGGGTGGAGTAATGGGGAGGAAGGAGCGTGTGTGCAGGGCATGACGTGGTGGGGGTGTCTGGGGGTGGGCGGAGAGTGGAGCACGAATGCGTGTGGGGGGCGGTAAATACAGCGTGTGACACAGGTGGGCATACTTGGGAAGAGGGGGGTGTAGGTGATAGGTAAGGTAAGGTAATGTTGGTGCTTATAGCCGAGCCGACCGCAAACGGGCCATATCAGGGCTGTCACCACGTTGAGTCAGCTCACAAGTAACACACACACACACACACACACACACACACACACACACACACACACACACAAACGCGCGCGCGCGCGCGCACACACACACACACACAACCTTTCACACATCTCTTTAAAATACAGATGATGGGCGTGACGTGGGTGGGAGTTTTGGCAGAGGGGGTGGGATGAAGGGTGTGACATGGTGGGCTTATGGGGGTGGAGGGGATGTGGATGGGTCCCGTGATATGATGGGGGTATTGGGGCAGAGGGGGTGGATGAAGGGTGTGACATGGTGGGCTTATGGGGTGGAGGGGATGTGGATGGGTCCCGTGATATGATGGGGTATTGGGGCAGAGGGGTGCATGAAGGGTGTGACATGGTGGGCTTATTGGGGTAGAAGGGATGTGGATGGGTCCCGTGATATAATGGGGTATTGGGGCAGAGGGGGTGGATGAAGGGTGTGACATGGTGGGCTTATTGGGGTGGGAGGGGATGTGGATGGGTCCCGTGATATGATGGGGTATTGGGGCAGAGGGGGTGCATGAAGGGTGTGACAGGGTGGGCTTATTGGGGTAGAAGGGATGTGGATGGGTCCCGTGATATAATGGGGTATTGGGGCAGAGGAGGGGGCATGAAGGGTGTGACAGGGTGGGCTTATTGGGGTAGAAGGGATGTGGATGGGTCCCGTGATATAATGGGGTATTGGGGCAGAGGGGGTGGATGAAGGGTGTGACATGGTGGGCTTATTGGGGTAGAAGGGATGTGGATGGGTCCCCGTGATATAATGGGGTATTGGGGCAGAGGGGGTGCATGAAGGGCGTGACGTGAGTGGGGCGAACTGGAGGGGGGTGAAATGAAAATGAAGCAGATATGCAGCATAAGAAACGGATGGGGCGGAGGGGGGGGGGAGAGAGGGGGGTGTTGGGAGTAATGGAAGGGCGTAAGTGGGAGGAGGGAGGAGGGAGCGCGTAAGAAAGGCGTGACATTGATGAACGAGTGGTTTCCCCCCTCAGCAGATGCAGCATAAGAAACGGATGGGGCGGGGGGGGAAAGGGGGGGAGGGGGGGGGGGGGGGGGGGGGTAATGGGGGAGGGCGTAATTGGGAGGAGAAATCGTAAGCAAGGCGTGACATTGATGAAACGAATGGTTCCCCCTTCACTGTAACTCATACCATGATGAAAACCACAGATTTCTGGTTCTCATTCACCGCCATCTTTATACCGCCATTCTCAAAATCAGAATTTCTTATCGTACCCACACTACCCCCCGTATTCAACTATAAACTATCCTATCACACAACAATCACACACACACACACAGGAGGAAGACACACAGGAGAGGAGAGAGAGAGAAGGAGAGGTTCCCCCTTCACTGTAGAGGAAGAGAGAGAGAGAGAGATACCGAGTCTCAGAGGAGAGAGAGGAGAGAGAGAAGAAGAGAGAAGAGAGAGAGAGAGAGAGAGAGAGACTAGATCACTAGATCACTTCTATTCTGCTTGTCTTTCCCCATTCCGTTGTTTTGCTTTCTATCGACAGACCCGGGTATATGTGCGCGTCTCGGTATCAGTCACAGTAACCCGAGACTCTTTCCTCATTTTGGGAGGTGTTCTTTTTGTTTTGAGCTGCTGCTGCGTTCTTTAAAATATTGCTGCTTTTTCCATTTCATTCAAGTCATTTTTGCTATCGAAAATGTCCGTGGATGTTGTTGTTGTTGCATTTTTTCCCCACTTAAATAGTCTCAAAATCTTTTTTATTCTGTTGCATGTTTTTTTTTCTGCTTTACCTGTTATTCTGAACAGTGTTCACCGACAGTATGTGTGATAGTGTGCGTTCTGATCAGCACCCGTCCATGGCATTTCAGTGTATGTGGTTTGGATAGCATTCATGCGTTCGTGTGTGTGTGTGTGTGTATGTGTGTGTGTGTGTGTGTGTGTGTGTGTGTGTGTGTGTGTGTGTGTGTGTGTGTGTGTGTTCATACGTGCGTGTTTGCGTGCTCATGTGTGTGTGTGTGTGTGTGTGTGTGTGTGTGTGTGTGTGTGTGTGTGCGCGCGCGCGCGGCGCGCGCGTGTGTTTTATCAGCTCATCGTCAGTGATCACAGTGGGTTGACCTGTCTCCTGCACACCCCATCAAAAGCACCAGCCGCTTTCCTTTCTTCCTTCTTAACCACCACTCTCCTCTCATGCATCCCCTGACCTCGAAGAGAGATACAGATGCATCACTAGCCTCTGTGGAGATGCCAGTGACGCAGTAGAAACTGAATCCCCTCCTGGTAATTTACTGCCGGTGATTTTTCTCTTTTCTGCCGAAGTCTTTCACACCGTCTTCTTATTGTTGTATGACTTTACTGTCCTCCACTGTTTTCAGCCCTTTGGGGCCCATTCAGCTGCCATAGTTCGAAAAAAAAAATGTCTTCAAACAGGTTTTCCCTTTTGCAATTTTTAACGTGTCACCTTTTCTGGAGGGTTTTATGGGATGAAAATGGCCAGCACTATTCAGAGCGAGCATTGGCTGCCCATTCTGAAGTGTTTTTTTGCCTGCGTGTCGTTATTATGTTCGTAGGCATTGTTATACTTGGCATTGTTTTCATTTATTTCCCCCAAAAAATATGCAGAATGACCGGTGCTGTCGGCGCAACCAACTCTTATCCTTCTTATGTATATGGATAGGTTAGCCACTATGTTTATGAACTAGTAATCTGCCATCGAAAGAGGAAAGTCATGGACCACCTTTGATGTTCAGATTAACATAGGATTAATAATAATGATGATAATAATAATAAGAAGAAAAGTAATAATAATGATAATAATAATAATAACGATAATAAGAGTAAAACAAATTGATGTCTGGAAACTAAGTGACGCTTTTAAAACCGTAGGCTGTGCATGGAAAACTAACCTCCTTCTGGCTGCTTTCTCTCACCTGAAGACAAAACATTGGAAACTCACGGAATGTTTACCCATTACAAAAACAGTTTAGTCAACAAGCCATAAAACATGACAGCAGCAAGACGTGATGCACGAGAAAGGAGTGTGCATCAACATCATAATCACAGTTACTTACATAGCAACTATTCTCGATTAGAAACCCAGCTCAAAGAGCTTTATAATCCACGCCCTCGTTCACACAACGGGGCTGCCTACCTGGTTAGAGCCGACTGAAGAGCTGCCTGCTGGCGCTACGTACAGTCGTGTTCCTGTGTCATTCAGTCAATGTCAGTCACTCAGTTTTCTTCCTTCCTTCCTTACGAGTTTTTTCACGCAGAATGAATGCTACGTGTGATCCTAACTTTGTGCGGTTGTCTGGTTATGACAGGATCACGGTGGTCGGCTGAACCAAAAGCCCATGTGTAATAACACTGAAACCGAAACCTGAGGTACCGTTGATGATAGTCTGAATGTATTCCTCCATCGTGTCGCAGTTGCCTGTGGCCCAGCGCAGGGGAGGAGGGTGAGGGTGGGGGGCTGGCGAAGAGCAGACATGTTCGCTCGCTGATGTCGTCCTCCCGCATCAATTTCCAACTCGTCTTCTGTTTGTCCACTGAACACTGTGTCCTGCAGAATGGCTTATTGCCAAACCGACTGTGTGTGAGACGTGCCCGTAAGGCTATGGTTTCAACGTTTCTCCTCTTGACAAAGGATCGTCCCGTTTGTGTTCAGACACACACACACACACGAACACACACACACACACACACACACACACACACACACACACACCGAAAGCACAGTTCATCTCCCATTTCTGTGGCTCGCATTGTACGAAAAAACAAAACAAAACAAAAAAAACCCAGAAACATGTTCTTCAACTCATAAGGATCGTGTTTAATAAATCGAGTGAGAAGATAATTGTAACAGTTAATCAAGAACACTTTTCTTAAAATTTGGGAATGTCGAAAACAAGAGAGCTGTGAAATATAATTTTAAAACAGCGAAAGGAATCGTGACATATGGTTGCAAGAAAATAAGAGAACTGTGATATATGATAATTTAAAAGAAAAGAGAGAGAGAAGAGAAAGAAAGGATACATCAAAGACTGCAAGCATTGGGGATCCGATCAATAATTATGTACACAATCGTAGAAAATAAATTACGAAATCATGTCATGATAATCCCATAGAGAAATAATCAAATTTCGCACACCTTTTTTGTCTTTGATATCAACTTATCATGCAAAAATATCATAAAATGTACAGAATAGCAGGAGGAAAACAAAACACAGATGGAATCGAGACAAACATGAGAAATAACCTGGAAAACGTCACAGATTTATGAACTTGTCACATTGGCTGAAATACACCTTCGAAGAATAACACAAAAGCACTGGGAACAGATTACCACAGAGAAAAAAACAACATTTGATTCCCTTTCACGATAAATTAAACATGCTGCACACGTTCTGATACACGGGGTAAGAGCGCAAGTTGTCTGTATTGGGGTGTAGTTCACAAAGACGTACTAAGATTGGGGACACAAGTAATTCGCACCGACGCCAGATATCACATCAAGATTTATCACAAATAACAATGTCCAAAATCGACTGGAGAACACAACACTTCCTCCAAAAAGCCTCATGAATGCACGCACGCGCGCGCGCGCACACACACACACACACACACACACACACGCACACGGCATAGAAAGACACACGCACACATTCACAATACAGACAGACCCAGAATCTCTCTCTCTCTCTCTCTCTCTCTCTCTCTCTCTCTCTCTCTCTCTCTCACACACACACACACACACGTACAGACCACATTAAAATACGCACACACTCACAAATACAGACCCAGAACCACACACACACACACACACACACACACACACACACACACACACGGATCTATCAAAACAAGCAAGACCTTACAATCGGCGCGAACAAAGGTATGCACACGGCCCTTTCAATCCTAATAACTACGCATTCTCTTCCTCTGTCTTGAGCACAGGAACCGTAGAACACTTTCCAAAATCATAAAAGATATCAGGCTGAAACCCAGTGCTGGCAGACAACGCTCGGTGCTGAGGGTGAGGAGAAGGCAGAAGGAAAGAAAAAGAAGTGCAGCAAAAAGACATTGATTCCACCGTTTTTCTTCGCCCCGCCCGCCCCACCCTCCTCTCCCGCGTGCCCCCATGCCCACCCCACCCCTCCACCCTCAGAGCAGTTCGGATGGAAGAAGAAAAGTGCGATGATGCACAGAATGGGCATGATGATGTTAAGCAAATAAAACTGGTGTCTTCAGTCTCTAAATGAAAAAAAAAAAAAAGATAATTTTCAGCATCTAGTGACGAGTAATGCCGACAACACACACACACACACACACACACACACACACACACACACACACACACACACACACACACACACACACACACACACACACACACACACACACACGCAAGCAATAACGTGAAAATCTACAAGCGCACACATTCACGCAGAAACGAACGCACACTATCCCACAGATTCAGGATGAATCCAACCACAAATACAAATACTGTTATTTAGAACCGATGGCCAGAAGCATGTTTGATCAGAAGAATGGCTTAAGGCTCCTGTACCTTCACGAGACTACTGTAGTTATTATTTAACGTTGGAGAGAGGACACAACAGATACCAAGGTCACAATATAAACCTCAAATGGTGTTCAATATCATACAGGTACATGCGCGCGCGCACACACACACGCACGCACGCACGCACGCACGTACGCACGCGCGCGCGCGCGCGCGCGCGCACACACACACACACACACACACACACACACACACACCTCTGCATACACGCGTAAACGTCTTCAGGTTACATATTCACACACAACAGAAAAAAAACTACGCGCAAACAACAGAATGTTGGCATAAAAAAATCGCCCACACAGGAAATCTAGGTGAACATAATGTGCACTGACAGTGGAATCGTCTGTTTAACACAGCTGGGGCGACCAAAAAAAAAAAAAAAAAAAAATTGAACCCTCCACCAAAAACCTAAGGTATGCATGACGAAATGTGCAGAAAACAGAGTGGCATATTTTTTGTTTTACAGTGCCGAGCCGGCAAGATTTAAAGAAAAAATCAAAGAATAAAATGGGGGGAAAAACGGTACCAGAAAAGGCATTCACACAAAAACATATTGAGGTGGGAAAATGTAATTTTTCTGTTCTAAGATAATGATAAAAACACAAGGTATGAACTTCAGATACCTTGCCAACACCCTGAACAAAATCAGCCAGAGAACACCACATAGGATTTTGAGTGAGTCGAGTTTAAAAAGAGAGAGAATAAACAGGAAATTTGCCGGAATGATGAGACGTACGAGCGGGCAGCCGCTATTATAGCAGTAACGGTAAAATGGAAAAAAAAAAAAAAAAAAAAAAAAAAAAAAAAAAAAACGTGGGAGAGGAAGGAAGATGGGAAGGAGGGGGAGGGGAGGAGGAGCTGGGGGGAGGGGGGAGGGGGGATGATGGTCAGGTAGGTTCCAGCAGGGAGGGATAGTGGACCGGTCAGGGGAATCCGCCAGGCTGAGGGATTTCTCGCTCGTCTTCTGTCTCCCTTCGGACAGAGGTCACATGGCCTACTGCGTCACTGTTGACAGATGTCACGTGCACTTCGCCTTCTGGCTCGTTTTTGACGGGCGTCACATCATGATCTGACTCCCTTGAACAGGTGTCGCATCATTTTTGTGACGGATATCGCATCGTTTTATGACGCTCTTTTGACAGACGTCGCATCGTTTCCTGACGCACTTTTGACAGACGTCACATCGTTTTCTGACGCACTTTTGACAGACTTCGCATCGTTTTCTGACGCACTTTTAACAGACGTCACATCGTTTTGCTGACGCACTTTTAACAGACGTCACGTCGTCACGTCGTGTTCTGATGCACTTTCGACAGACGTCACATCGTTTTGCTGACGCACTTTTGACAGACGTCACATCGCCTTCTAACTCGGTTTGACAGGCGTCACATATTTTCCAACCCACTTTGGACAGACGTTACAGCGACTACGACCTCATCTTTTACAGACATCAACACGACCTTCCTGCTCACCCAGACAGATGACATCACATGACCTTTCCTGCTCACCCAGACAGATGTCTTTTCACCCTCTATTCGATTTTCTGACTTTTTGTTTTTTTCAAATCAGACCTTACCACCTTGTCACTCACGTTAGGCCTCTAACTCACCTTTTTTCCCCCAAACCAACGTCAAATTACCATCTGATGCAGCCTGAACAGACAACACGATACCTTTCTAACATACATAGTACAGGCGTCACATCGTTCTTTTTGTCATTTTTGACACGCGTTAAACTTCGTGGTCTAAATCACACTGACTGATGTCGCATCGCCTCTAACTCACTACTGACACACGTTACAGATCGTCTGTAAAGGCACGTTTTCACATACGTGACTTTTTCCCTCCCAAACGTCTCTGGACACTGCACAGATGTTGTCACCAGTCACTGAGATGAGGACCATAACCGCCCCACACAGGTCGATAAACAAAACAGTGCTCCAAAAGCGACGGACAACCATGGCGACGAGACGAGTTCCGGGAG
>JADBJO010009810.1:36741-59241 GCA_016801955.1 Conus betulinus
TGACTTGCTTGCAATCCTTGTGTAACGGTCTGCTGAGCTATAAACGGCATCACTGAACATGACTTGATCCAAAGACACTGTGCGCATTCTGCGTAGTAGCAGAAAGTTGTCTCCCTTATGTCAGTCCACTATGTTTGATGAGTTCGATGAGTTGCGGGAAGAAGTCCCTCTTGATGTGACCACAGTGGTTAAGTGGGCTATAAACATGGCTTCAAGCTATTTTGAGAAGATAACACTATGTAACCGTCACTTAAAACTTGTCTGCACCCATCCCATTTTTTTGGTACTACTGGCTTTCTTTTCCCAATGAACGTAAGGTAAGTTTAAGAGTGAGAGAATATTGTCAACAATTGTATTTCACATTTATTTTCATCTCTACCACATTTCCTTTTTTCTTTTTTTAAAAGCATTCGGCACATGTAGTCATTTTTTTTGCTGAATACTTGTTTATGTTTCAGCGCGCGCGCGCGCGCGCACGCGTGTGTGTGTGTGTGTTTTGAAGGACTTAATTGGAAATCGATAGTGTCATTAGCTTTTCTGTCTAAACTTTCATGTTCAATTTGCTTTTAGATTTAACCTATCACTCTTTGTGTGTTTTATATTTAGGTTTCATATAATTCAATATGAAATTCTCTCTCTCTCTCTCTCCTCTCTCTCTCTCTCTCTCTCTCCCCTTATCTCTCGCCCTCTGTCTGTCTGTCTCTACGAATCATTCACATATAAGAACATAAAGTGTAAATATAGTTTTTGAATATAAGCTAGATGCCCAACGTATTAATTTCTTCATAATGGGTAATATGTTCATCAAGTGTACAAAAGACTCGCATGTTCATTTACAGTCATCAAACAACCTTTGAAAATATCAGCTGAATACTCGTAATTTATCAGCAGAGGCATTTTGGTGGATTTCCATGACATATGAATACAGTATTAAATACAAACAAATAACAGTACTTGAAATGTGTCACGTTCATGTCTGTTAGTTTGCAAACTTTGTGCCGTGTTTTTATTGCAAGTTAAATAAGAGACTATTAAAGCTGTGCATGCTTCGAGGCAGTGACATGGAAAATCACACACACACAAAACAGTTCTTCTAGCTTCCTATCAACGTCTTTAATTTTTAATTTGAATGGACGTTTTCAACGAGCACTCTTTGTATGCTTTCAGTTATTGCTTTTGAGTTCATCGCCCAGTCTGTCTTGTACAGTCAGCAATTTTCTTTTACTTCGAGCCAAAATTTCCATCGCCCATAATTTTGTGGTACCTCTGCTTCTGTTGTTTTCCCCTTTTCTAGAAGCTTCGCTTTAAGATCTTACGTTAGGTTTGAAATTTGTTGCTCTCTCTCTTTTCGTACATAATTATTTTCCATATTCTGTCGTCATTTCCCCTGAGCATTACTTATGCTTGATTCTTTCAGTTGATATTCTTCACGTTGTCACAAAATTAAGTTTTCTTCTACCTCTTGGCGACATCTTTCCTTTTTTTTTGCTGCTTATTTCCCATTTCCTTCACATCCTGTTCATTTGGGTCTGTAGTTTTACTTGCTTTCTCACATGTCTCGTCTGTCGTCTCCGTTTAGTGTCGTTTCCTTTCTGTTTTGTTGCTGTTGTTATAGCTGTTTGTCATTTTCTGTCTCTTGTTTTCTATCTATATTTTTTCGCTTCAGATTATTTAAGGGCTACATCCTTCACGTCCTGTAGTTCTTTTCAGTCTATTTTCTTCAGTTTCACATATCTCATTCCACAGGTACAAACTCCGCTTACTGTCCGTCATTTTCTGTCACTGTCCTTTGATTGTGTACTATTCCTGTCTGAATTAAAAGACCAACACTACGACAGTAACATTCGTATCATATTCAGTATTTGTGATTTGTCCGAAGGTTAATTTTGTCCTTAACGGCAAGACTGTATAAACATTAACGTTGAATCTGTTTTGTATACTCTCTGTTGCAGTTTCCTCTTACGCTTCAGTTTCATTTACTTAGATATAATGTTAAAAACACAAGGAAGATGTCCTCGTACTGCGTACCTTGCCGCTTTATTGCTGAATGCTAGGTTCTGGTTTACGTGCAGTTTGATCCTTTGAGTCTGAAGAAAAACATCAGAATATTGGTTCTAAATTCTCTCGTATATCTAAATCAAGACGTGGTCGCGAGCTGTTTGCACAATGCAGTCACTATTTGATGCGGACTGCTTAGTTTATCGCCAGTTTGTTCTTTTTTTAAGACCATGCAGGTCCCTGGGAAGCTTGCAAAGAATAAAAATTTTCAGTAGCAATGAAGTCTCTCTATACCTGCTCAATCGAGTTTCTATTTTGTGAGAGTGTACAATACTGAATTTGAAAACAGTTAATATGTGTTCTAGTAAGGGTGAGTGTTCATTGTCAGACGGGGGTGGGCCACGCAAAGCTTTCTTGGAAAGCAAAAGTTTCTCCCCGCCACTCGTCTGCCACTCCAGTTCATGCCCGTGCCCTCCGCTAAAATGATGGGAGCAGTAGCGATGTGTTTTTTTTTTTTTTTTTTTTTTTTTTTTATTATCGTCCGTCAAAAGAAGGTTCCGTTTGTCAGCCGTTAGGTGGTTGTGATTACTTCGCAGCATTCCTTTCTTGCCTTTCAATGCCAACTATATCTTTTTTTATGATAAGCATATGGAGCAGTAACTCCTCTTCGAGCAGAATGAACTAAGTCCAGGTACTTTCAAGTCTTCGCCTATCGTATTGCTTGAAAGCTTTTTCTATTCTAGCCCTCCCTCTCTGTTTCATTTTGTCGTCAAAAGAAGAACGTTCTTCCGTCTTTGTTCAAAAGGACGTAGCCTTTCCTTTTGCTTGATGTTGCGTCCTGTGTCAGCCACTCACAACATAGTCCTGTGTCCATCTTCTTCAGCCCAGTGTTCTGTACCTACAACCACACAACGAACTGTCTCCGGAGTTTTTTGACACCGTCAAAGTCCCGCAAGCGTCCACAACTATTCACAGTGAACTGTTCTTGGTGACTCTGTCCCCTCTGTGTTGGTCATACGCAAAGGTTCTGAAGAAGGGCCGAGTCAAAAACGTTTGCTATCACACGTTTCTCTCCAAAGACCTCCTCCTCCTCTTTTCAGTGTTTTCCCTGTTCAAATCCTGCCATAAGTCCAGGGTCTTTCTCACATCTGCAGCCTTTCGCTAGCAAAGCACCTGCAGTGTTCACATAGCTACGACGATTTCGATAAGTTTCATACTCTGAACAGTTCTCTCGTAGGACTAACCCTAAAAACACTTCGTCCCGTGTCCAGTTCTTCCGCGAGTCTCTTCACCCAAGCGCCATTTCCCTGAACACGACGGGCAGGTAGGCAGGCAGGCAGGCAGGCTAACAAGCATGCAGACAGGCAGGCAGAGAGAACAGTGCTCCAGAACCTCAGTCCCAAAGCTGTTGGCTGCGTGCTATCGCCTGGCGCTCTTCCCCTCACCATGACACGGCTGACCGGTCCACGGCCCTTGGTCAGACCTGGCGGAGCTCCGTCCGGTCGTTCTGCTTGGGACCGCCAGCACCACTTGCAGCACTTGGCCCGGCTCGCCTCCCGCACCAGGTCGTCCAGGCTCATGCAGACGGCCGCCGCCAGGAAGAAGAAGGCTCCGCCCCACCCCAGCCCGTAGCCGATCCCGTAGCGATGGCTGCTGATGTTCTTGTCGATCTCTATGGCGATGGGAAACACCATTAAGGCCACCCCGGTACTAAGGGCTGCAACACAGCACACGGGATGTGAAGGATGGTCGCTGAGGCGTGTTGTGTGACATAGGGAGCCTTTCGGGCGGTAAAAGTACAGACTTGAACGAGAATAATACACACAACAATGTTTGAGAGAATATCAACATGCGACTATTCTTATGAAACAATTACTTCTCAAAACGTAAATGTGCTGTATAAAATCAATGAGGAAATCTTAATGTCCACGAAAAAGGACAAAGACATCAACAAGACCAATTCAGAAAAGGAAAGCTGCCTATAATACTTACACTCGATAAATTTACCTTGAAGCTTCTTGAAAGCTGGGCAGCAGAAAACAAAACGTAACTCATTCTCCTAACACTCTTTGCTCTATGGAATCAATAATTCGCTCCCATGAACAGTTTGGTGCCTGTTTCAAACGACCACAATTTCTAAAATATTAATCTGAATTTAGTTGTTACAAACTGTTTTTGAATTCGATTATATAAGACAAACTAGGGGTTCGTATCATTTAAGCTGCTATAATTCCAATAAAATTCAAATCTTTCATTATTCTGCATATGGTCATATCATAATTGCCATTGACAATCGATCAATCGCTGAAGGAAAGACATGTAAATGCATACGCATTTCAATATTCTATATAGCAGCTTGATTAAGCCATGAAAAACTGGTCCCTTATTCAAACAAATAAAAGACGCTCTTTCGCGAACCTGTCGATCTTTCCTCTAGCATCTAGGTCGAATAGCATATTGTAAGCTTTGCGGGGTATTCTACTGTTTTCCATTTGTAGTAATTTCAGCCGATAGAGGGCACATCTTACCACCGTAAATAAAAAATATAGGGAATCTAATAGTTTTTAATATAAGCAAGATCATTAGGCATGTGCCTGTTCATCAGGATACCAGGAAACATATATACGACCTACTTTACAGTGGATGACAGTTTTATCAGGATCACATTTCTCAGAACCAAATTGAAGAGTTGTCTGGATTTGAATATCAAATAAATCGAAAACTAAAATGAAAAAAGAAAAAAGAATTATTGAGTACATATTAATCTTTCTTGATATGAAGCAAAGCATTTTCAGCCCTGCTAGCGAGATCTTTACACGCACCAACAAAACTCAAAACGATTGCTAGTTCATATATACACAGAAAATAAATAAACATGAACTGCATGCATCTCCCTGCTTAGCACCAGTTGTGCAACTGATATGATCTGTCAAAGAGGTGCTACAACAAACTCTAGCTTTTACAACATCATACATGCTTCTTAAGCATCTGAACAATTTACATTTCATACCATTTTGATTAAAACTGGCCAAAGAGCATTTCTGTTAAGAGAATCAAATGGTCCTTCTAAATCAATGAATGCAACATACATTTTTGACCGGATGAAAAGTCTTTTTTGTACTTGCGTTAACAGAGTGAACATGTGTTTGATATTCAAAACTGTTTTTCTTAAACCGCTTCATAATCACCCGCTATGTTCTTCTCCTCTACCCCTTCTTGTAATGTGAAATCATCCCAGAAATTTAATACATACATTGCTGAGCAAAATTTCTCCATCATTCGAAGTTTTTGGCATCATTCTGCTTAAAAAGAGACAAAAGTTATAATACAAAAGTCAATCACACAATTTTTGAAAGAAATCGCATGAGGTGTTCAGAAGATTTTTACAAAAAAATTGCCAATGATAGTTCTGGATCGGCTGTTTGAGTTTTTTTCTTTTAAACCTTTCAAAATGCTAATGACAGTTCTTCTTTGGTGATAGTAAGGTTCATGTAAATGTCGTTCTTAACCTTAACGTTTCCACCACTCTGCTCATAATGATAAAACTGTAATAAAGCTTTAAAATGTGTAATCATACATCAGCTACATCATTACTCCAAGGTTGTTTTTATTTTCAATAACATCCAATGTATACTTCCCCAAAAAATCTGTCCGACATTTTACAGATACACCAGGCATGTCAAGTACACATTTGCTGACTTAATTTGCCTTTCTCTTTAATAAATGTTTACATTCACGCCAAGCAATTGAACAGGAATTCTTTGTTTTGTTAGGGGCACAACAAATAAATCGGAACAATCTTCTTGCCTTTCTTTACTTTGTCATACTGACCACACACTCACGAACAAACCAGTTTCGACTTTTTCTGCTGCTGTTTACACCAATCTGTCTTTTCATACTGTCGGCACTTTCTATTCTACAATTATCAAGTAATTAATCCATCTTGTGCGTCATTTACATTAACTTTGATAAACTTATTGCGGAATCAATTTTGCAGATATCTTCTTCACTAGACATAGGAAAGCCTGACACATTCACCATTCCACACAAATGAAACAACACACAAAGCTAAGCTATTGTATGCTAATATTTACAGTATTCTAATGTGGGAATGCTATTAAAAACAAAAAAAAAAAAAAAAAAAAAAAAAAAAAGAAACGGAACTGTAGACGGCCGGGTTCTATGCGTTCCAAAACATCTAATTCACACGAATCATATACAAAAAGAATTGCTCGTTTGAAAAAAATGATCACTGTAACCAGAATCAAATATAGATGTATGTATAGCTGTTTGCAAGATCACCTTATATATACTACTCAAAAGAATTTAAGGGCCGCATTCATTTTTGATATGGTTGACATAATACAGCGTAGCATAAAACATGAAATGTTTATGGCCAATGTATTCACTCAAAGTGTGACAAGTGCTTCACAGAAAACTGGTTTTGGCAATTGTTCAGTCGAAATCTGTGTCAAAGGTGTTACACTGGTCCGCAAAAGCAGCTCAAAAACCACGAGAAAAAGGTCGCAATGTGAGTGCGCCCAGCTGGCGCAGCAGTGTTGGGCTGTCTGCAAACTGCATTGTACATGCAAGCCGGACCCTTAATGAACACTTGTCAACCTGATTCGCTGACCAGTGGCTTTATGAAGGGCCGCTTCTGGGGGTGTGTTCAAACATGCCACCAGGACGCAAACTTAGTGACGCTGAGAGAGGGATGGCTGTGGCCTGGCTACAAGAAGGCGTGGCGGTCCGAGAAGTTGGCAGACGACTTAGAGTAACACATTCTGTCATTCAAAGACTGAGAGACCGGTACAACAACTATGAGAGTTCAAGAAGCACACAGACCTGGACGTCCCCAGAGCGACCAACAGACGACAGGATCGCTTCATCACCCTGGCGGCACTACGCAATAGAACCGCCATCGCCAACGTGTTCAGGGGGCAGCTGAGAGCAGCCAGCAACGTCTTCGTCAGCGACCAGACGGTTCGCAACCGCCTGCGTGAGGTCAGCATGCGGTCAAGGCGTCGAGCAGTGCGACCTCCACTGACCAGAGCTCACCGTGCTGCTCGCCTGGCTTGGGTTCAACGACACCTGGCCTGGACAAGGCAGCAGTGGTCCAGAATGCTCTTTTCTGATGAATCCCGCTACACCCTGTCCTTCAACGACGGCAGGATTCGCGCCTGGAGGCGTGTTGGGGAGCGCTTCATTGACGCCACTGTTGTGGAGCACGACCGCTATGGTGGTGGGTCCCTGATGGTGTGGGGTGGCTTCAGTCTTCATCACAGAACACCCCTGCACCGTGTCCAAGGCTACCTGACCGACGTAGCCTACAGGGACGACATTCTGGAGCCAATCGCTGTACCAGCTTTGCAGGCCATGGGACCAGGAGCCACACTACAGGACGATAACGCCAGGCCGCACAGAGCTCGGGTCGTACAGAACTTTCTCCAGCAGCAGCAAGTCACCAGGATGGACTGGCCTACCCGCTCACCCGATCTGAGCCCCATTGAACATCTTTGGGATGTTCTGGGCCGTCGTATACGCAACAACCACCCTCCTGCACACAATCTCGACGTCCTGTTTCAGGATCTGGAGCAGGAGTGGCAGGCGATCCCCCAGAACACCCTCCAGACTTTGGTCAGGTCCATGAGACAGCGCTGCCTTGACTGCATCAACGCCAATGGCGGTCACACACGATATTGACTCTTGACATTCAGACAGTCGGTTGTTCTGAATTTTCAAAATGGGGCGTGCCATGTCAATGAAATTTTCGCGATAATTGATTTGCTCTTCTTGATGAAATTGTGACCAATCGATGATCAAATGATTGAATAAATGTTTGTTGGTTGATTTCAGCTGTCGGACTTATGAGTTATTATTATTGGGGAGTGATGAACTGTGTGGCCCTTAAATTCTTTTGAGTAGTATATTTCATACAAAAATCGAAAGCAGTGCATACATTCACTACTAACAATCTTCTGTTCTTAGTCACACCACGATCTTCAGAACGACAGTTAACACATTAAGAGCGACTATGGTGTTGGTCATCAGAAACATCATTTCTAGAACCTTTCTGAGAAATCTTACATTTTCTGTTATCCAAATAATCATTAAAAGTTACACAAATATCTCTTGCTCTTTAAATTATCGGTTAAGTAATCATCCAGCAAGCGAATTGCACTAGCAAAGACAGAATTAGCATATAAAAGGGACAATTCTGGTTCTATTGCAGACAAATACAATGTATCTATCTTGCCCATTCCAAACAACTTTCCTTCAATCAAAAGTATACAGAATACAATGGATCTGGCAAAGGGAAGTGATTCATTTCTAATTCAATACCCCCCCCCCCCCCCCCCTCGCCTCACTTGTTCCCATTACTTATCAGCAGATTTATTTAAATGTCTTATGCCATAAAAAAAAAAAGATATCGGGAGGACTTTCTTCCAAAAAAATGTTTCAAGTAAACGGACAAAAAACATCGTAGATAAAAGTGATGAAATCGGAATCATGAATTCTAGTAGAGAGAGAGAGAGAGAGAGAGAGAGAGAGAGAGAGAGAGAGAGAGAGAGAACATACGAACATTTTATTGAGGGTAAAATGGATAAGCTTACAGCTTTTTTACACAATGCCCTCAAGAACAAGAACAGTAACAAACGATATCAAAATAAACATATACATGATACACGAAAAGGAAACAATGAACAAGGTTATAACGACGAAGCATGATTAACATAAATGGAAAAAAAGAAAAGAAAAAGAGAAACGAAAATAAGCGCATGCACGCGCACGGCTCAACACACACACACACACACACACACACACACACACACACACACCCCACACACACCACACACACACAACACAACACAACGCAACACAACACACACACACACACACACACACACACACACACACACACACACGCACGCAAGCATGCACGCACACATGCGCGCACGCACGCATGCACACGCACGCACGCATGCACGCACGCACACACACACACACACACACACACACACACACACACACACACACACACACACATACACACACACACACGCACAAGCGTGTGCATGCATTTCCGCATACATAATCACTTCAAATGCTCACCTCCTCCACACAAACACCATCGTATACCACCAAACACTTACAGTATAAGCACATCATCAATTCAAGTCATATGAAATTGCATAAAAGGACCCATCAAGTTGAAGTTGTATATTATGTTACTCAACATGTTTAGACTTAACACTGTTCTATCAAATGTGCGTGGTATGCCTTCCTAAATGACAAAACGTTTGATTGCATTTAATGTGGTCTTGCATATCATGCCGTAATTTGCTTCCAGAATAAATGAGAGAAGACATAAAAAGAATAGTTCTTGGGAGAGGAATGCGGATATTACGTTTGTTACGAACATTATTGATGGGAAAATTTGTTGTTGATATAAGCAGGCGTTGAATTTTTCACACATTTTTAAACATGAAAACAGCTTTGTTGTAGCGACACTTAAGACTGAAGGGGAGAATATCTAATTGTTTATAATCTACAGGGACAAGAGAAGAGGATTTAAGAAGAATTAGTTTGAGAGAGCATCTGTATAAGCTGTCAAGAGGTTTTAAGAAATTTTGACTGGCCTGATCCCAAAATGTGGATGCATAATCAATAACTGGCTGGATGTATGCACGAAAAATAGCTTTCTGGTATGTTGATCAAGAAAATGTTTTATTCTATTCAACTGGAATGTTTTCTTGGAAAGTCTTTTGCAAAGGATGGAAATAAGTTCGGACCAGGATAGGTTATTGTCTATAGTAAGTCCTAGTAATTTGTAGAAACCAATTTCTTCTAATGCTTTATCATTAACTTTTAACTCCGGTAATTTATTCTTAATGTTCTGTCGTTTCTGTCTTGTTGTAACTAGCATAAATTGGATTTATGAGGATGGATTAGCATATGATTTCCTTCCGTCCAGGAAACAAGCCTCAGTGTATAATATTGTAAGGAGGCGCATACTGCATCAGAGCTTTTATTTTTTTTAATTTTGATTGTAAATGGTAGTGTCGTCTGCAAAAGAGAAAAGAGAGAGAGAGAGAGAGAGACAGAGACAGACAGACAGACAGTGACACAGAGAGCGAGAGAGACAGACTCGCAGAGAGAGAGAGAGAGAGAGAGAGAGAGAGAGAGAGAGAGAGAGGGTGGGGTGCAGGCTAGCAGACAAAGACCAACAGACAAACCGAATAAGCCAACTGACCACAAATAAGGAAGATTTCGCCAGCAGAATGGAAATAGTAGATCTTTCTGGGAAGGGGCGTGGTGCACACACCGCAGATGGACAGCACAGACGCCAGGACCCCGAACGACGCGGCGAAGATCATCAGCCCTATCACCGCGTTCTGCCAGTCTGTCAACACAGGCGACACACAGCAGTCATTAGACATTTTGCCGGTCTGTCAACACAAGACTGTAGACAGCAATCACTAGATATTTTGCCAGTCTGTCAACACAGGCGATACACAGCAATCATCAGATACTTTACCTGCCTGTGAACACAGGTAATATACAGCAATCATTAGACATTTCGCCAGTCTGTCAACACAGGCAATAGACAGAAATCATTAGACACTGTGCCAGGCTGCCAACACAGGCAATAGACAGAAATCAAAGACGTTGTGCCAGTCTGTCAACACAGACAATAGACAGCAATCATTAGACATTTCGCCAGTCTCTCAACACAGTCAATAGACAGCAATCATTAGACATTTCGCCAGTCTCTCAACACAGACAATAGCAATCAGTAGTGATTTTGCCAGTCTGTCAACACAGGCAATGCAGAGTAATCATTAGACATTTTGCCAGCCTGTCAACGCTGGCAACAAACAGTAATCATTAGACATTCTGCCAGTCTGTCAACACAGGAAATGTTCAGCAATCATTAGCTGCTTTGTCAGTCTATAAACACTGGCATATAGCCTACACATCAATCATTATGTATCTTGCTAGCCTGTAATATAGGAAATATACGGCACACAGAAGGTGTTTTGTCAGCCTGTAAACACAGGCATACGCAGCAATCATAGGTGTTTTGCCAGTCTTAAATATAATCAACCATAAGGCGTTTTTTGCAAATCTGTAAACGACAGCAATAGACAGCAATCAGTAGCCGTTTCACCAGTCTGTAAATATAATCAATACACTGCAGCCATTAGGCATTCCTGTAAATAATGGTAACAGACAGTCATCATGAGGCGTTCTATCAGTCTGTAAGTTCAGGCATATATAAAGCAATCATTGGGCGTTTTACCAGCTTGTATACACAGGGAACATACGACAATCACTTTGTCAGTCTGTTAACATTGACCGTGTACAGCAAACATGAACGGTTTGCTAGCATGTAAACACAGATGCATATTGTAATTATTAGGCTCTGCCTGTCTGTAAGGATAGGCGATAAAAAGCAATTATAAGGCCTTTTCATCAGTCTTTAAACAAAGGTATATGGATCGATCATTAGGCGTTTCACCGGCCCGTAAACACGGGAAAATTTACGTCGATAATTAGGCGTTTTGCCACACCGAGAAGGCAAGAAAAATGTAGCATTCATTATGTGATTTGCCATTCTGTAAACACGCACAATTACAACATTGGTCAAACAGTTTGCATGTCTATAAGGATAGACATGTGCAGCGACGTTCCATACAACACAGGCAGTTGCAGCACACTCACTTAAGTCTTTTGTCTTTCTGTAAAAAGTCATTTTCAGCTATCATATGTGCGTTTTCCTGTCTGTATTATACTATGCAATAATCAGGTGCAATAAGAGCAATCATAGATGACTTGACAGCTGGAAATATAAAAAGTGGTAGAAAGCATTGATTAGAAAGTTTACTCAGTGCATAAAACCAGGCAAATGATAGCTATGATTATGCAACTAGCCAGTCTATGTCGAAGGATTGTCAAAACGCCGTTTACCAGATCAGAAATTAAGTATAATTAGTTTTCCCAATGCGTAAACGATTGGAATGATACTAAACTTATACAATTTGGCAAGTACTCAACAAAGATGATTATCAGAGACAATGTGCTTTTTTCAAGCATCTAAATACAGGAAATACTAAGAATTGTGCCTTTCTTTGTGTGTAAACAAGTTGAATTATAGCAGAATGTTCGCCAGACAGCAGACACACAAATATATAGCAAAACATGCGATTTGAAAAAACTGATTATCATCATTAACAGTATGCATTTTGCTAAACATTAAAAACAGCAATAAAAATCAACTATCAACGGGCTTTTCCAACCTGTATACATGAGCATTTATAATGAGGCCTATCCAATGTTTCGTCAGTCTATGAACCTTAATTTGTGGAGCATTCTGCATTTCACGTGTGTGTGTGTGTGTGTGTGTGTGTGCGCGCGCGCGCGAGCGCGCGTGCGCGCGTGTGCGTACGTGCGTGTTTGTCAGGCTGCAGACAGTACCTGCCTTTCCTGTCTTCTTATTCATTGATTTTAGGAGACATGTGTTCGCTAATTCTAAATATACCTGTACATGTAACCACACACACGAACACTATATTCTACCACTATTTTAGAAAGCATTTGTCAAGCATTCAACACAAATATTCATATCACCTATCATGCATTTTTTTTGTCCGTATACGTATGTGTCTATGAAATGCGTCTCGCTAGATTCCAAAACACGTATAATTATGATAAACATGCGTTTTGCCTGTCGTTAAAGACATGTAACTGTGGCAGACATGCATTTCACCAGTCTGTATACACATGTTACTATAATACACATGCGTTTTTCCCCCCTAGATATTAACATACGCAGATAATATGCACACATTTTGCAGTTCAGTCTGTAAACATAGGCAATCATAATAGCACAAAAAGTAGGTGATTTTTTGGGTCGATAAAAGTAAGTTATCACAAAATAGTATCATATCATAATTACAAATGTTTCGCAGTTTACAGGTATTATAACTACAATAGCATGCATAATTAGTACACAACAAGATAGCATACAAACCCCTAACATGATATCGGTCCTGGAAATTCGTGACCACATTTCATTTTGACATCAACTACACTCGGTTCTATGCTTCGTCAGATGTTAATTTGAATTTAATCTCTTTCTTCGCCTCTCTTTGTGTGTGTTTTCTGCCTTCCTGGCACCCTTCAGTCAGTCAGCCAGCCAGCTACGTTGTATGTCAGTCTGTCCGTCAGTCAGTCTATCTCTCTCTCTGTCTGTCTGTCTGTCTCTCTCTGTCTTTCTCTGTCTGTCTGTCTCTGTCTGTCTGTGTCTGTCTGTCTGTCTGTCTCTCTCTCTCTCTCTCTCTCTTTACGAGTTTGTAAAGAAAGGTAGATACATCCATATGGTCTTCCACTTTGCAAGTCACAAAACTTCGACTGTCTATCTACCTAGCTGTCTGTCTGTTCGTCTCTCCCCCCCCCTCTCTCTCCCTCCCCCCTCCCCCCCCCCCCCCCCCCCCCTCTCTCTCTCTCTCAAAGTTTGTAAACAAACGCAGACACAACTATGAATTTGCCATTCTGCAAGCCACACAACTTCAGTCTCGGCCCGTCTGCTGACTGCGGTGAATATTTTCCTTTTTCTTTTTTCTCTATTTGGTTCAACCCCGACCTTATCCTAGTATCGGTTGTCAGTCTGCCCTAACCATCATGTCACATTTGCCAGCACTGAAAAGGTCGTAGGTACGTAGCCACAGACACAGAAACAACAGCGGTATCGACATCGTCTGGCGGGCGGGCTGATGTGTACCACCTTGTTCACTGTGCTGGGAACAACGCGTAGTGCTGCCCTGTCCCCTCGCCAAGGACCCGGATGTATGTATGTCTAAGGGCCCGGATGTATGTATGTCTAAGGGCCCGGATGTATGTATGTCTAAGGGCCCGGATGTATGAAGATCGCGTCCTTCCGTGTTTTCTTAACCCTCTCAACGCTGTGGGATGAAAGGACTTCAGACATGCGTATTGGATCTTTTGCTCGCGTGGACAAAATGAAGGACGTACTAGAACGAACAGGCGTATACTGGATGTTGATCTTGCAGATCAAACAACTCCTGCATCACAATTACACCAACCAGAGGATGCCCAGACTCGATCCTATGATCCACAGGTTGAAAGTGTGGGGCTGTAACCAATCTTGCTTGAACCAAGGCAACTACATCGAACGGTATGATTTGTCATTGTGTACGAGTAGAATAATATACGTTGGGATAGACTATATAAACACCCCGATTATAATGGACACTATATAATTTGGTCAGTCTGCAAACACATGGCAATAGTATGCATATATACATTAACCAGAAAGATTGTAAACAGGCAATCATATCATGCATTATGGTTTACCAGACTATACACCAGTAGAATACATGTTGCGACAGACTACGGACACGTTATAACAAATACTACATTATTTGTCCATCCGCAAACACATGATGATTACCCTCCTCCCACCCCCTGTCTGTCTGTCTATCCATCCATTTGCTAGAAGTATATAAAAAGGATATTACATACAACAGTTTCTTCATTATGTATACAAACAGAACACGCGTTGTACCAGACCACAAACCCGCTTGATAATAACAGACACTGTATCATTGGTCAGTCTGCAGACATACACAAACACCTTTACTACTACATGATTCTGACCGTGTAAAATGTGAGTTGAAAAATGATCAGATCAATAAAATCCGTATATATAGCCAAGCCGACCGCAAGGGGCCATTGTCTGGACTGTCACGAAATTGGCAATGCATACGATAGATGAAACGAACACTATCTGCAGTGATTATACAAAAACAATACGAAAAGCAACCACATTTCAACCAGTACATGATTTATGTTCTGTAACAGTACAGCCAATTGGGATGGGGATCCTCATCTTCTTGTTGCATTATTACTGACTGAACAGCACATTTTCTAGTAAATCAACAGTCTTAATTTCAGAAGAAAGGACCCATGCTGACAGAGTGTATTGACAAGGCTAAGCAGCGTCCTGTAATAACGTTTAGTCTCACCCACGGTTCAATCTCATCGTAAGTGAATGACTCGCACAACATCAATCTGCGCTGATATAATAAATTCGAAAAAACACGTGAAATACAGATAAGTATGAGGATAACGTGCGCGCGTGAATGCACACACACACACACACACACACACACACACACACACACACACACACACATCTGCAAGGACGCAGAGAGAGAGAGAAAGAGGGTTCACTCCTTGTCATCTGATCATGGCGAAAGCACGCTCGCCCTTAGCGCAGGCCACCCGCTAAAATTAAAACAATCCGTTTGTATACATGCCCCAGACGCATTTAACATAAGGCGTTGTATGCACACATTCACTACACGTGCGGGTTCACACAGACTTGTCTATGCGTGTACATATACACGGATTACTGGCAGCACAGCAGATAGGTACAGTATGGTACACAACAGACACATTTCAACAGGAACCTGGCGACATTGCCTGGAAAATAAAAAGCAAAAAAGACAAGGCACCACAGGAGGATCAAACGTCTTTATTCACAAACAAGCGGATTGGTCTAACATGTGATAACTACGCACAATCAAGACATTTCACCAAATGAACTCTACAAGCAAATCCATGCACATGTTAACTGCGTCATATCATCCTGCCAAATCATCCCTGTTCGATTTTCACTCAGGGGATTACACCAGGGTTTTCAACATCTTACCTTACCACGAGAATCAGATCTTGGGGGTTTCAACTTTCCACGGTCACACTTTTTCACAATGGTACAAAAAGTAAATGTGTATGTTCAATCGTTGAACTTGCCAGTATCGTCTTAGGATATATTCTAATTACCATCACACATTTGGTCTACATAGGCCGTGGATAGATTTGACAAGAGCCAGTGAAACTCGAGTTTATAAACACTACTCTTCCAGAAACACTACCAAGTGAGGTTAGCTAGCAGGGTTCTGAATAAGGGGCCCTTATTCAATACCACAAGATAACTTTCCTCTTAAGAAGTGCTTCTTTCTGTTCAGTGTCAAGGTCGGAGTCGTTTAAACAATACATGTGTTAACTTTCGGGTCTACTTAATGTTTATAGAATGCTGTTGATCTATTTAAATTCGAGTACGTCGTTGATGGGAAACGAAATCAATGGGGAAGAATCAGGTTTGAAGGCGGGCGAGTTGTAGCCCTTCTTGTATACAGATATTTAATTAAGCCTGTTATACCGGAAGCCATTCCACAAATACCGTGTTCTTCAGGAATAGGTGTGGACAAAGGAGGGGAAGTGATGCAATAATGTATGAGTATCAGTCACTCCTAAGTCAGAAATAATTTGACGCAAACCAGTCCATTCATAAACTTGACGTCAAACTGTCTTCAGGGGGACGAGTAGGGAAATGTGGTGGAAATAAGCCCCCAGGTTATTTGAACACCATCGCGTCAATGTTTGTTTTTCATTAAAAAGTATTTACTTCAACTTGTCAAATTTTCTTGTTAAAAAATTTATGTCGTTCAGAAATACTGACAAAAGACTAGAAAAATAGATCGACAGACAGATACAAGAATAAAGATAACAAAAACTGTTAACTGGGTATTGATTTTCCTGCCGTCATCTCCTCACTTTTTTTCAGCAGGCCGTTTCTGCAGCCTACACGAAAAGTACGGAAATATGAAGATTATAAAGACATGGGTGTGTGGTGAGATGTGTATAAACACAGGGTGTGTGTGGTGGGATGTGTATAAAGATAAGATGTGTGTAGTCGGACGTATGCAAAACATAGGGTGTGTATAGTGTGATATATAAAAAAAAGATAGGGGTGTGCAGTGGGATGTATATAAAGATAGTGTGTGTCTTGTGATGTATGTAAAGACAGGGTGTGTATTGTGAATTGTTTGCAGTGGTGTGGTGTGTGTGTGGTGTGATGTATATAAGGATAGGGTGGGTGTTCTATAATAAATGTGCACACACACACACACACACACACACACACACACACACACACACACACATATATATATGTATATGTGTGTGTGTGTGTGTGTGTGAAAGAATATGATGTGTGATGTATATAAGGATACGCTGAGAATGGTGTGTTGTGTATAAAGACAGGATGTATGTGGTGTAATGTATCTTAAGGTAGGATGTGTGTGTGTGATGTACCTTAAGGTAGTAGGTGTGTGGTGTGCTGTGGTGTATGTAAAGATAGGGTATGTGTGGTGCGACGTAAACGAAATGTGTGTTTGGTGTGATGTATATTAAAATAACGTGTGTGTAAAAGGATAGGGGCATGATGTATGAATATGGTGTGATGTATACAAAGACAAGGATGTTTGGTGTGATGTATATAAGGATAGTGCGCGTGCGTGCGCGCGTATGTGTGGTGTGGTGTATGTAAGGATATGGGTGAGATTTATATAAGGATAGTGTGAGTGTGTGGTATGTTGTATATATGGATAGGAGAGCCATGCATATAAGGATAGGGTGCGTGTGTGTGTGGTGTGATATATAAAAGGATATGGTGTGTGGTGTTATGTACATAAACATAGCGTTTGTGTGGTATGATGCATATAAAGATAGGTATGCCATGTGATGTATATGAAGGTAGGGTGTGTGTGATGTGATGTCGATGAAGATAAGATGGAAATGGTGTGATGTATATGAAGCTAGGGTATGTGTGATGTGATGTATATAAAGACAGGGTGTGTGTGGTGTGATATATATAAAGATAGGGTGTGTGTGGTGTGATATATAATTATGAAGATAGGGTATTGTGATGTGATGTATATGAAGATAGGGTATGTGTGGTGCGATGTATATAAAGATAGGGGTGTGTGTGGTGTGATGTATATAAAGATAGGGTGTGTGTGGTGTGATGTATAATTATGAAGATAGGGTATTGTGATGTAATGTATATGAAGATAGGGTATGTGTGGTGCGATTTATATAAAGATAGGGTGTGTGTGGTGTGATGTATATAAAGATACAGTTTGGTGTGACGTATATGAAGATAACAGTGTGTGTGGTGTGACGTATATGAAGATAACAGTGTGTGTGGTGTGACGTATATGAAGATAACAGTGTGTGTGGTGTGACGTGTATGAGCTACGGTGTGTGTGGTGTGATATATATAGAGTGTGTGTGGTGTGATGTATAAGTATGAAGATACGGTATGCGTGATGTGATTATATGAAGATAGGGTGTGTGTGATGTGATGTATAAGGAGATGGGTATTTGTGATGTGATGTATATGAAGATAGAGTGTGTGTGTGGTGTGATACATTAGAAAAGGACATATTTGGAGTGATGATTGTAAGGGACAGATTATGTATGGAGTACTGTTCACAAGGATAGAGTATGTATGGAGTGATGTTCACAAGGATAGAGTATGTATGGAATGTTTGTTTATAACAGGGTATGCATGGTGTGATGTTTATAAGGATAGAATATGTATGGAGCGATCTTTATAAGGATTGGATATGCATCGAGTGATGCTTATAAGGATATAGGGTATGCATGGAGTGATGCTTATAAGGATAGGGTATGTATGGAGCGATCTTTATAAGGATAGGGTATGTATGGAGCGATCTTTATAAGGATAGGGTATGTATGCAGCGATCTTTATAAGGATAGGGTATGCATGGAGTGATGTTTATAAGGATAGGATATATATGGAGTGATGTTTATAAAGATAGGGTATGCATGGAGTGATGTTTATAAGGATAGGGTATGCATGGAGTGATGCTTATAAGGATAGGGTATGTATGGAGCGATCTTTAAAAGGATAGGGTATGTATGGAGTGATATTTATAAGGATAGGGTATGCATGGAGTGATGTTTATAAGTATACAGTATGTATGGAATGATGTTTATAAGGACAGGGTATGTATGGAGTGATGTTTTATACAGTATACAGTATGCATGGAGTGATGTTTATCAGGATAGGGTATGTATGGAGTGATGTTTATCAGGACAGGGTATGTATGGAGTGATGTTTATCAGGACAGGGTATGTATGGAGTGATGTTTATCAGGATAGGGTATGCACTGAGTGATGTTTCTAGGAACAGGGTATACACTGAGTGATTCTTATAAGGATAGGGTATGTTTGGAGTAATGGTCATGAGGACAGGGGATATATGGAGTAATGCTCGTAAGGATAGGTAGATGGAGTGATGTTCATAAGGATAGGGTATGTATGGAATGATGTTTTTAGGGTCAGGGTATTTATGGAGTGATTTATAAAAGGATAGTGTGAGTACGGTGTGATGTATATATAGAGACAGAGGACGTGTGTGGTGGGATTTGTTAAAAGACAGGGCATGTGTGGTGGGATGCACTTAAGAGGATGTATAAAATGATAGGGTGTGTGGTAGGATATATATAAGGAAGTTCAGTATTGGTGAAAGAGGTAAGGTATGGTTAAGAAAAGTCCAATATGGCCAAAGGACGTCTTGTATGGGTAAAAAAAAAACAACAAAGATTAAAAAAATCCATGATAGTTAAGAAAAAATCCATTATTGCTAGGGAGGTCAGATATGGCTACAGGCATCCAAATATGATCAACAGAAGTCCACTTTGGCAAGGGAAGTCCAGTATATATAAAAAAAAAAATCAGAATAGCCAAGGGGTCCCCATGGTTAATGAAAGAACAGTATCTGTCAAAAGTCCTATACAAGAGAATGAGATCCGGCATGGACGAAGTTCTGTTGGGTTTTGGACATGGAATATGGCTAAGGAAAGTCTGGCGTGGTCATGGAAGTCCAGCGTGGCCATGGGAATCTTTACGGCAGCAGGAGGTCAAGGACGTATAAGGGAAGTCCATTGCAGCTAATTGAAGTCTCGCATGGCTGAACAAATCCGGTATGACTAAAGGAAACAGCAGACGTATAACGAATCAACACGGACTATGCCAATGTTGCGGATATCATCACGCGCAGACATGGCAAATGAACATTACGAGCACATTGTAACCTCATTTTCCGTCCTGACCTTGCTTCATTGCGCGCACTCTCTGTATAGACGGCACCAGTGCCAGGAAATCGAAAGAAGAAACTGTAGTGCTTGCCAGGTAACTGAACTCAAATCTGGCAGCGGTCAGACGCAAGCAGTAAGACAGCGATGCTTTAGTACTGGCATGGATGCTTGTCCTGTAGACGGTCATCTTCGACCCCGCTGATGCACGTGTACCGCTGTGACAGCTGGGCCTTATGGGCCTTTTACTTTCTCACATAATCGGAAAGCAAAGAACAGTTTTACCACGTTTAGTCACTCATTTGACACCAAACTTGCTTCAGCTTTGTTCATGCAAGCGCGTATTCATGTTTCCGTTGCTATCGTTTTTTCGTCTTGTTTTATACTCATAAAACTGTGTGGTCGAATTTATAACTAAATCGACGTCAGAAAAATACAGTGCCTTTTTTTTAAGGCAGTGAAGTCACAGGAAATCAATAAGCGTTATCCTTCTTGATCCTGGAAAAGCAGGGAGTGGTTGAGAGAAGTCCAGTGTGGTTGAGAAAGTTGTAGAATGGAATCTGCACTGTCAGGGGAGATAAAGACAGCAAAATAGTGTGCAAGAAATTTAGTGTAGTAAAGGAAAGTCATATACGATTAAGGGGAATGCACTATGATTGAAGGCATTCCGGTATGGTTAAGGGAAGTCTACTATGTTTAAGATGAGTCCAATACGATTAGAGGAACTCCAGCATGGTTAAAGAAACTCCAGTATGGTTAGAGGAACTTCAGTATGGTTAGGGGAACTCCAGTATGGTTAAAAGAACTCCAGTATGGTTAAAGGAACTTCAGTATGGTTAGGGAAACTCCACTATGGTTAAAGGAACTCCAGTATGGTTAGGGGAACTCCAGTATGGTTAGGGGAACTCCAGTATGGTTTAAAGGAACTTCAGTATGGTTAGGGGGACTCCAGTATGGTTAAAAGAAGTCCAGAACGGTTAAAGGAACTCCAGTTAAAGGAACTCCAGTACGTTTAGGGGACCTCCAGTATGGTTAGGGGAATCCTCCAGTATGGTTAGGAGAACTCCAGTATGGTTAGGGGAACTCAAATATGGTTTAAAAGGAACTCCAGTATGGTTAAAGGAACTCCAGTATGGTTAGGGGAACTGCAGTATGGTTAAAAGAACTCCAGTATGGTTAGGGGAACTCCAGTGTGGTTAAAGGAAGTCCAGAATGGTTAAAAGAACTCCAGTTAAAAGAACTCCAGTATGTTTTAGGAAACTCCACTATGGTTAAGGAACTCCAGTATGATTAGGGGAACTCCAGTATGGTTAGGGGAACTCCAGTATGGTTAAAGGAACTTCAGTATGGTTAGGGGGACTCCAGTATGGTTAAAAGAAGTCCAGAACGGTTAAAGGAACTCCAGATAAAGGAACTCCAGTATGGTTAGGGGAACTCCAGTATGGTTAGGGGAACTCAAATATGGTTAAAGGAACTCCAGTATGGTTAAAGGAACTCAGTATGGTTGGTTAGGGGAACTGCAGTATGGTTAAAAGAACTCCAGTATGGTTAGGGGAACTCCAGTGTGGTTAAAGGAACTCCAGTATGGTTAAAGGAACTCCAGTATGGTTAGGGGAACTGCAGTATGGTTAAAAAAACTCCAGTATGGTTAAAGGAACTTCAGTATGGTTAGGGGAACTCCAGTGTGGTTAAAGGAAGTCCAGAATGGTTAAAAAAAACTCCAGTTAAAAGAACTCCAGTATGGTTAGGGGAACTCCAGTGTGGTTAAAGGAAGTCCAGAATGGTTAAAAGAACTCCAGTTAAAAGAACTCCAGTATGGCTAGGGGATCTACAGTATGGTTAAAGGAACTACAGTATGGTTAGAGGAACTCCACTATGGTTAGAGGAACTCCAGTATGGTTAGGGGAACTCCAATATGGTTAAAGGAACTCCAGTATGGTTAAGGAACTCCAGTATGGTTAGAGGAACTCCAGTATGGTTAAAGGAACTCCACTATGGTTAGAGGAACTCCAGTATGGTTAGGGAACTCCAGTACGGTTAAAGAAACTCCAGTATGGTTAGTGGAACTCCAGTATGATTAGGGGGAACTCCAGTATGATTAGGGGAACTCCACTATGATTAAGGAAACTCCAGTATGGCTAAGGGGAACTCCAGTATGGTTAAGAAAACTCCAGTATGGTTAAGGGAACTGCAGTATGGCTAAGGGAACTGCAGTATGGCTAAGGGAACTCCAGTATGGCTAAGGGAACTCCAGTATGGTTAGGGGAACTCCAGTAGTATGGTTAGGGGAACTCCAGCATGATAAGTGGAACTCCAGCATGATTAAGGGAAGTCTATTATGATTACGGGAACTCCGGTATGGTTAAGGGAACTCCAGTGTGGCTTAGGGAACTCCTGTATGGCTAAGGGAACTCCAGTATGGCTTAGGGAACTCCAGTATGGCTTAGGGAACTCCAGTATGGCTAAGGGAGCTCCAGTGTAGTAGAGAAATGTGCAGCGAGGCTACCAG
>JADBJO010009810.1:64241-79440 GCA_016801955.1 Conus betulinus
AGAGAGAGAGAGAGAGAGAGAGAGAGAGAGAGAGAGAGACAGACAGACAGACAGACAGACAGACAGACAGAGAACAGGGACAGGCAGATGGGGTGGGGTGGGATGGAGGCTCTGTCACAGAGCAAATTAGTCACCAAAAGATGACGTTCCAAACCACCAAGCTATTTCCTCTCCAGCCGCAATCTAGCTCATCTCCTGTGACCCTTCTACCTTCCCTGGCTCGCCATCTGCTTTCACAGGACACGACAATCCGGTTAGCCCTGGGCACAGTGTCTCCCCAGGGAAAGGCGATTTTCCTCTGCATGGCCCTAAAGCCTGGCTGCAGCTCACACCCACTGTCAATCAGACACCCTGCCACAGCGCAGATTCCTGTGTAACATCAATGGCCCTGCCATCCATATCACTCTCTCCTCTTACGTTCCTCCTCTCCTAACCTCTCTGGCCCTGCCATCCATATCACTCTCTCCTCCTACTTTCCTTCTCTCCTAACCTCTCTAGACCTGCCATCCATATCACTCTTTCCTCTTACTTTCCTCCTCTCCTAACCTCTCTACTTCCATTCTCACCCGTACCTGCTAGGGAGAGTTCTGGCATGTCATAGACTAGCCAGTCTGCTCACAGGCCGCTACCAGCCAGCCAGCCTGTTTGCCAGCCTGCTTTGCTACCAAGTGGCAGCAGTATTAGTGGTGGCCTAAGTGAACAGATCGATAAAAAACGTGCTGGAAAGAACACAGAGGCCACTCAGCAAGACACAGGAGAATGGGATGTTGTGCGGGAACCTGGCAATATGCTTGTCTCACCACATGGGGAGCACACATATTGCACAGCATCGTGCGCTATGATAGACAGCATGTTTTTGTGTTTTGATGCTTTGATCCTTTGTGATTCTTTCGCTTTAAGAAGGTGCTATATTTCCATGCCAACCCCCCGCCTCCTCCTCTAACTTAATTTCAATATGACCTTTCCCCCCATCCATGTATTGAGATTATTTTGTGATCTCTCTCTCTCTCTCTCTCTTGCACACACGCACGTACCCAAAGCTGTGGTATTTGACATTTACACTCTGCCACCTTTCTGTGTCCCCTTCCCTACCTGTTCTCTCTCTCTCTCTCTCTCTCTCTCTCTCTCTCTCTCTCTCTCTCTCTCACACACACACACACACACACACACACACACACACACAGTGACATGGCAGACGTTCGATCCCAGGAGAGTAGGGGAGGGATGGACGGAGATGGTAAAGTGTGAGGGTGGATGGAGTGCGGAATCGATCTAATACAACGCTACTGCTAAAACGCGACAGCACGTAAAGTGGGCCACACCAAAGACAACAATTCATGGTAGGTTCTTGTGTGATTCGAATTCACAACACCACACTGCAAACTCCTGGTCTTACCACTTAGTCAAGACCATTTTGAGATTTAAAGTCCGCTCCCACCAAAAGTATAGTGATATGGCAGGCAGGCAGGGATAATCTTCTCATGAAAAAGGAGGAAGAGGGAGGGAGGGGGGGGGGGGGGGGGGGGGGGGGAGAGGAGACATATCTAACACTACATTGACACACCCAGGGCAGCCATGTGTTAAGAACAGTGATAAAAATTGGATTTTTAGATTCAAAACTTGTAACCTTGAATGTGGGAACGGAGGGTGATGTGTGTGTGTGAGTGTGTGTGTGTGTGTGTGGTGTGTGTGTGTGTGTGTGTGTGTGAGAGAGAGAGAGAGAGAGAGAGAGAGACAGACAGACAGACAGACAGACAGACAAACAGAGATAGAAAGACAAACAGACAAGCTGAGGGGTGGGGTGGGGGCTCTGTCACTAAGCCAACTAACTACACACCGAAAGACGAGGTTCCAATGAAACTACTATGCTAGTTCCCGTCCAGATGCCATCTACCTCATCTCCTGTGGCCCAGCTGCCTTCCCTGGCTCGCCATCCGCTTTCACAGGACACCGACAATCCGTTTAGTCCCCCCCCCTCCTCCCCTTCCCCCCCTCCCGGCACAGTCTCTCCCCAGGGAAGGCACTTTTCATCTGCACAGACCTAAAGCCTGGCTGCGGCTCACGTTCACTGTCAATCAGACACCTGCCACAGCACAGATTCCTGTGTAACATTAATGGCCCTGCCATCCATATTGCTCTCTCTCTTCCTTTCCTCCTCTTCTAACCCCTTCTAACCCCCCCCCCCCCAACCCCCCCTACTTCCATTCTCCATCATCCCGTATTTCCTGCTAGGAAGAGTTCTGGCATGTCACAGACTAGCCAACCTGCTCGCCTGGCCGCTGCCAGCCAGCCAGCCTGTTTGCCAGCCAGTCAGCCGGCTTTACTCCTATGCGGCAGAGGTATTAGTGGCCTAAGTGGACAAATCGATAAAACGTGCTGGGGAGAACAGATAGGGTACTCGGCAAGAAACAGGAGAATGGGATGTCGTGTGGGAGGGAACCTGGCAAAATGCTTGTCATGCCCCATAAAGAACATACGTAGTGCATGTATTGTAACGCCATCGTGTGAGATGATAAATGTATATATATTTTTGCAGGTTCATGCCTTCGACATTTATGATTTTTTTTTAAAGTGTATGCTCTATATTTCAATGCTGCTCCCCTTACCTCCTTCATTCAGCTCATGTCAGCATGATCCTGCCTCTTCAGATTGATATTGCGTTCGTGTTTTTTTAGATTATTTTGTATTTCCTCCTCTCTCTCTCTCTCTCTCTCTCCTCTCTCTCTCTCTCTCTCCTCTCTCTCTCTCTCTCCCTCCCCTGCCCATCCCTTTCTTTCTTTTCTTTTCTATTGGCTCAGCGATTCTTCTTTTCTCTCTCCCCCCCCCCACCCCTTCTCCCCTCCCTCGTTGCTAACACCCCTCTCTCCTCCATTTTCCTTTTGTTTTTCTTCTGTCTCTCGCTGGAAGCTTCCCTTCTCCACCCTCTGCATCATACTCGTTCGGTCCCTTCTTGTCTTCTGCTCCTTTAACCACCTACTTATTTTTGCCCATCTCCCTGGCTCGACCCGCGCTGCATTGACAGTTGTTTTAATAATAGACACTTTTCTCCTGCCGTTTCTCCGCGCCCTGCATGGAGTGTGTTTCATTCATAGATATGGATCTTACTCTTTCTATTTTCTCCACCCTGAATTGGCTTTCAGTTTCTTCCCTTTATTGACAGTTTTTAATTAATAGACGTGAGCTTTATCCGCCCGCCCACTCAAGCCACTCTACAGCTGACACAGATTCTGTATTGACTTTTTGTTTCATTAATAGACATACGCTTGGCGTGTTTCAGAATTGGGTTCGCCTTAATGTTTTTATTGTCTCGTGTGTTTACCATACAGTTCTCCTCCTCTTCCTTTCCCTACCTCATCCCCTGCTCCCCCCCCTGCCCCCCCCCCCCCCCCGCACCATCCTCTCGCTTCTATTTTCCTTCCATCTCTGTCTCTGCCCCCCTCTCCATTCTTTCAAGACAGTAAAGTTGGGTTCAAGCTTGGCGTTTATTTCTTTTAAAAGGTTTTTATTTTTGGCTGGATTTGTTTTAGATACAGACTTAGTATATCATGCACAGTCTTAATCTATCATAGACTGCATGGCACGGTGATTAAAGGTTACTCCCCCACACTGTAAGTAAACCAAAATACAAATAAACATGCAGGAATAAGGTGGGGGATTAACGCTGACGTGATACACAATGCAACACAGGCAAGTTAATGTTTGCCGCATGCTTTCTTCAGACATTACACAACAACAGCAATAACAGCAATAACAACAACAACAACACAACAACAACAAAACATAAAATTGCAGGAAAGAGTTCTGCCAAGATGGCAGTCAGCATGAAACTGTCAATGTATAAGAATGGTAGTGAGACTGGGTTCAGAAACAGGAGGAGGGGGGTGGGAGAAAAGAAAGGGGATGGATAGGAAGGAGAGTAAGAAATTATCAGGAATCTCGTACACCAAGAGAGAGAGAGAGAGAGAGAGAGAGAGAGAGAGAGAGTCATATGGACAATGTTCGGAAATACTTGCGACAGCGGGTACTGCACGAACTGTACGAACAATCCAAGTGGACTCTGCTCATGTTTCATAGGACGACTGTCATAGTGTTACTGGATTGCCAAACCTTCACGGGAATGAGAGTATTGTCGAGAACCATGCACCACAGAGTCATCTTTGGTTTAATGACGTCATCTCAATCTCTCTGTTTTCCTACCACCTCCGATAAAGCAATGGTTCCCACGAGGCCGTAAGCAGCCAGACAGCATCTCAACAGGCAAATGCACTCTGCCATGCTTGAGCGTCGTTCAAGTTTTTCGTATGCTTAAGCGTCGTGCAAGATTTTTCGTACGCTTGAGTGTCGTTCAAGTTTTTCGTACGCTTGAGCGTCGTTCAAGTTGTTCATATGCTTGAGCGTCGGTCAAGTTGTTTTACGTGCTTGAGCGTCGTTCAAATATAAGAAACAAGTTGTTTGTCCCTCCATTTGGGTTTTCCCAGAACAGATCTATTGTTAAAAAAAAAAAAAAAAAAAAGGACCCTGAAGGATCTATAGGTACAAGACGGTAGTAACAAAAGGACAGATTATGTTTCACGCATGGACCGCTATTCATATCATAAGTCCACATACGGCGCCAATTAGCTGTTTTTTTTCATATCAATAGTCATGGGTATATTTTGCTATCGACTTTGTAGACTGTTATTGGACTGTTCTATTGATTTCTCTCTTAATAACTTGTATCTCGAGAAGTTGTCTCGGAAACAAGTGCATCGTCGGTTACATCTCAGACAACCGCGTCCTCGACTGCACCACAATCTGAACTTCTTCTGCATTCTCTCTTAGTATTCGAATATCGATCTCTCTCTATTTTGTAGATCGTGAGCACTGGTGCAAAATCGGACGAGTTCAAGTTTTTGTTTACAATTTCTTACGTTTATTAATGTAGTCTCGAAGTGAATTTTTGTTGTTGTTATGTTTCTTTTGGTAATCTGTGTGTTCAGATTCTGACGGCTCTTTATGGCATCTTCTGTTCGCACTAAAAGTTGATTAACTGTTTCCAAATAGGACTTATTTGCATTTTTGGCTGTATATTTCGGATGAAATATGACTGTGGATGACTAGGTGTCTGTATATTCTGAAGCATGTTATCTGACATTTGTTTGAGATGGGACGCACTGTCTGCTTTCGTAATTTGTAGCCAGAACGTAAGTGCCCAGCGTAGTGTTTGAAGACTAACGTCAGCTTCCGCTGATGTTGAGACATTCGTTGCTTTTTTATGTAGCGTAGTACAACCTTACAGAATTTCGTATGTATTTTTGTTTCATGAAGAAATGCTTGTGATAGGTTCTGTTAGAAAACAGACATGCAGGTATGTGAGTTGTTCGTGCCCTCATCTGAAATGGAAACAGTACTTCAGTCCCGTCTCTCTCTCTCTCTCTCTCTCTCTCTCTCTGTGTGTGTGTGTGTGTGTGTGTGTGTGTGTGTGTGTGTGCGCGCGCGTGCATGTACGCGCACGCTTGCCCGTGCGTTTGTATGTGTGTGTGTGTGAGTGTGTGTGTGTGTGTGGTGTGTGTGTGTGTGTGTGTGTGTGTGTGTGTGTGTCTGTGTGCGTGTGTGTGTGTGTGAGCCACACAAAAACTGATTTTTATACAACATAATTCAAGATGACTTTGTGGTGAAACCCGACGGATGCATGGAAATAAAGAAACTTGCTGGATGAAACGTAATTTGGCAAAACATGATATTGGGAAAAACATGATTCTGTGAATCGTGACTGAGCGAAAAGTGAAGTACCTGTCCTCGCTTTCCCAGTCTTCTTTCAGACTTTTCATGCTGACTGCAGTCTGGGAGTATTATTTTGCGCACTCTTTGTGTCTTTCGTTTGAAACGCCTGAAGGGGACATATTTACCTACAATTAACTTGTCCGTTTTGTATTCTTTAGTACTTGAGCGTTAGCTTGCACCCTACTTTTTGCGTCTTTCTTGGCATCCAACTTGTTTTCACTGATGCTGTAAGCTGTTTCTGGCCTCTTTGATCTGTTGGTAGGTTTGTTGCAAAGAATTTGACTTCATTTATCATTATCATCATCAGTTGCTTCAGATCCAATTGTCCCGGGTTTCACTTTTATACATGTTGACTTTCATGTGACGTTTATTTTACCAAATGGACGTATGCGCAAATTGCGTACTCAATCCAGAGATCACTTTAATGTAGCATAATAAGGCAGAAAGGACCAAAAGCTTCCAAAAATTGTTTCTTGAGTGTTTCGAGCATTTTGATTGGCTGTAAAGGTAATGTTTCTCGATCCTTCTAGAAAGTTCCATGTTTTTTTTAATTGGCTGTTCTACATCTTAAAACTTGGAAAATTCTAGAAGACTTCATTTTTTGATCGCCGATCTTCTGTAAGCAATGCAAAATGTCTTTGAGGATGCTTACAAGGTTTTAAAATAGGAAAAAAAAAAAAAAAGAAAAACAGAAAAAAATCTACAACGTTTCGGTCATAGACCGTTTTCAGGACAAGTTCTGAAGACAGGTTATGGCCAAAACGTTGTAGATTTTTGTTCTGTCCTGAAGACGGTCTATGACCGAAACGTTGTAGATTTTTGTTCTTTTTTAATTTTAAAAATCTTCTACGCATCCTCAAAGACATTTTGCACTTACATCCAGTATTCGGCGGCCTTCTCGCCCAGTATTTTTTCACCTGTGGATTTGATGGTCTATAAACAACTGAGAGGAAAAAAAAGAACTGAGAGAGAGAGAAAAAAAGAACTATATGGCGTGATGTGTGTGTGTGTGTGTGTGTGTGTGTGTGTGAGAGAGAGAGAGAGAGAGAGAGAGAGAGAGAGAGAGAGAGAGAGAGAGAGAGAGAGATGAATTTGAAAGTGGAAGTGTTTGCAAAGGAAAAGTTCTTGTTTGCAACCGTTGCGATGAACCATCGATGGATTTTGATTTAAGAATTACCTGATGTTATAAAAGACTTTGAACTTGTTAGCACCTTTTTCTCTGTCCAGATCGATTCAACGTGAAGGTGAAGTCAGAACCAAATCTTACCCTGCAAATCATTTCAGTCTTTCCGCAAATCATTTCATTTAGCATTAGGGCGCTAGGAATAAAAAAGAGTTTGACCTTCTTGGTCATAACACAGTTTCTGTGAGATACCACAGCGGGACCTGTGGACTGAGGCCAGGACCAACACATCATGGTCCCCCTCCACTAAAGTGTCATCCAAACTGCACCCACCGATCAACGCGTCTTCAGATGAATGCTTGTGGATGCTGTGTCGATATCCGCAGCATCCTTCATGGCTTGACATTTGCCAACGTGAACTGGAGAACTTAATAGAGAGAGAGAGAGAGAGAGAGAGATGAGAGAGAGAGAGAGAGAGAGAGAGAGAGCTCCATTACATGTCTACTTCTGGCGCATTCATCCTTCGAGGTCTGAATGAATCTTTCAGAAATGCCAGCCGACGACACCAACAGCCTGATTGACGCCAAGAAGTTAGAGAGGTTCGCGGACTAAAAGAGTCGCGCAGGGTTTTATTTTAATTCGGTCGTTTCAGTTGGGCAAAACGGTAAACATTTTTTTGGTCACATCGATAAGTAAACAAAGACGGAAACCAGGGCGTTATCTATGCTAGTTCTCGCTAGCTATATTCAAACGTCAACACCAATCTCTGGTCTGTGCTTTGTCTGCTCTTTCTCGACGCTGACTTTTGTAAAACACACAACCCCCCCCCCCCCAACCGCTTCTTCTCTTTTCCCCCGAGCGTGAAACCTCCACTGGAAAGATCATCTTGCAGGAAGATACAGAGAGTTCAGAGCACGAGACAAGTCGCCTATCACACAGAACAAGGACAATTGCCGACAGCAACTCTTCATTCCAATGGTTCCTCAATTTCAGTCTTTCGCACTCTTTCACGTTTCTTCACGGTAGGACCTCGAGGTCCACCAGTTGAACTTTGTCGCCCAATTTCAAGAAGATTCCCCAGCGGTCTCAAGTACTTCCACTCGACAACACACATGGTCCCTCCCTAAATGACTCAAGATCGGCCCCACCCACCGATGCGCCCGCCTAAGACCAAATGCTTGTCCTATCCTCTTGTCCTTTATATTCGCTTCGTTCCCTCCTCATGGCCTACACTCTTTCTTTTTTTGAACTGCGGTCATTCTCCAACCGTACCCTCGGAGAAAGACCTCCTGAAACACAGACCGTGCCTTTAATGAGCTCCATTCTCCTGTTTCTAACTTCAAACGTAACACAAATCCTGTCTCTGTCTTTAAAGAAATGCCCTCACTCTCTCTCACACAGCCCGCTTCTAAAAGCTAAAAAAAACACACAACCCCCCCCCCTCTTCGTTTTCCCATCAAAACGCTTAACCTGTCTCGTCACCTCGAATAAGAAACAAAGACGGAATCCCATCGTTCAAGCCCGTCCTCCAGCCGTATTTACAATACGTCTGTCTCTCTAATAAATTCTCAACTCCCCCTGCACCTTTGCTCTCACCCCCCAGCTCTCTTTTCCCAAGTCCTCCACCCGAAAGATACATATTCAACCAGGCCACAGTTTTACATGCACGAATTACTTAACTTCTTCAACTAATCACACTGTCCACTCTCAACTTCTCGCACTAAACTATATCCCCTCTCCTCCCTCTTTTCCTCTCCCTCTCCTCCTCACCGCTTGCTAGACGTATTCCCCCCTCCACTTTTCCATCTCCCCTCCTTAACTCCCCAATCTTTCCCATAGCCACATCCTCTCGGGTCTTGTAGACGTCCCCCTCCCACCTCCCTAATCCCTCTTCCCCCCTGTTTATCTCCCTCCCCTTCTTCACATTATCTCAAACATGTAGACGATGAACAGTTTCTGTTTACAGTTCTAAAGAAACGAAACAGTAATCTAGAATCTAACGATAGCCTGCGAGGCGGAGGAGAGAGAGGGGCGGGGGCGGGTCTGATCCCATCTCGCGTCCAAAAATCCACGAGGATTCAGAAAACTGATAATCTTAATTCCATGCTCTGTCAAACTGATTATGTCAATTCCATGCTCTGACAAACTGATTATCTCAATTCCATGCTCTGTCACAACTGTTTTATCTCAATTCCATGCTCTGTCAAACTGATTATGTCAATTCCATGCTCTGACAAACTGATTATCTCAATTCCATGCTCTGTCAAACTGATTATCCAATTCCATGCTCTGTCAAACTGATTATCCTAATTCCCATGCTCTGTCAAACTGATTATCTCATTCCATGCTCTCTCAAACTGATTATCTCAATTCCCATGCTCTGTCAAACTGATTATCTCATTCCATGCTCTCTCTCAAACTGATTATCTCAATTCCATGCTCTGTCAAACTGATCCTCTCATTCCTATGTCCTGTCAAACTGATTACCCTCAATTCCATGCTTTGTCAAACTGATTGATCTCAATTCCATGCCCTGTCAAACTGGTTATCTCAATTCCATGCTCTGTCAACAGATTATGTCAATTCCATTCCTCTCTGTCAAACGGATTATCTCAATTCCATGCTCTGTCAAACGGATATCTTAATTCCATGCTCTCTCTCCAAACTGATTATCTCAATTCCATGCTCTGTCGAACGGATTATCTCTAATTCCATGCTCTGTCAACTGATTATCTCAATTCCATGCTCTGCCACACTGATCATCTCAAGTCCATGCTCTATTTACGTGAGTATTTGCCTGAAAGGCTGATCTGACAGAACAGCAGCTTCGGAGTTTCCCAAACAAAATACGGTTAATTGTAGGCCTAGATGTTCATTTTGAGTGACTGTGACTCCAGTAGGGCATACTCAATGGAACACTCACTGAAGAACTCGCAAGGGATAACGGTACACTGTTTTTCCCCAATCAATCAATGGGTGCAGTTCTTCGTGACATAAACACAAACGGATTTTCTTCTTTTTTTTTCTTTTTTTGTTTCCTTTTTGTGTGTGTGTGTGTGTGTGTGTGGGTGTGGTGTGTGTGTGTGTGTGTGTGTGTGTGTGTGTGTGTGTGTGTGAGAGAGAGAGAGAGAGAGAGAGAGAGAGAAGAGAGAGAGTGTGTGTATGTTGTGTGTGTGTGTGTTTTGTGTGGTGATGGTGAGAGAGAGAGAGAGAGAGAGGGAGAGAGAGAGAGTGAGAGAGAGATAGAGAGAGAGAGAGTGTGTGGTGTGTGTTGTGGGGTGTGTGTGTGTGAGAGAGAGAGAGAGAGAGAGAGAGAGAGAGTGTGTGTGTCTGTGTGTGAGAGAGAGAGAGAGAGAGAGTGTGTGTGTGTGTGTGAGTGTGAGAGAGAGAGAGAGAGAGAGAAGAGAGAGAGACAGAGAGAGAGACAGAGAGATTGTGTGTGTTTCTGTGTTGCGCCATGCTTTCGATCGTGGCGCCTGTAGCCAATCATCGGAGCCTTCTGTGCCATGTCCTTACCACTCAACCACCACCATATAACCTAACTTCTCCTCCCTCCACCTCCTTCTCATCCTCACTTCCCTCTCTCGCCCCCTCCACTCCCTCCCCCTCCCCCCCCCCCCCAACCCACTCTCTCTCTCTCACTCTCTCTCTCCTCTCTCCCCTTCCTCCCCCCAAACACCCCGCGCGCACGCACTCTCCTGCGATCTCGATAGCAAAGTGGCGGCAGAGCGACGCGACACACAAACACGCGCGTGGTGTCGTGCGTGGTTTCGCCTCTGCGATCGATAGCAAGTGGCGGCAGAGCGAGGCGACGTCTGTGTCACTGACGCCGACCGGTGACGTGCGTGTGTGTTGCAAGATGGCCCAGCCGCCCTCCCCTGCCTCTCAGCCCGCCGATCATGTGTCACTGACGACCGACTGGACGGCCTGCTGATGTTGCAAGATGGCCAGAGAGAGGGGTGGGGGGGGGGGGGGGGGGGGGGGGACAGAGAGAGAGACAGAGACAGAGAGAGAGAGAGATGGATGGGCAGAGAGAGAGAGAGACACGGGGAGAGAGTGAGAGAGAGAGGAGAGAGAGAGAGAGAGGAGAGAGAGAGAGAGATGAGCAGCGAGAGAGAGAGAGAGAGGAGAGAGAGAGAGGGAGGGGGGGGGGGGGGGGGGGGGGGGGAGGAGGAAAGGAACAGGACAAAGTAAGAGAGACTGACAAACAGACGGTCAGACACAGACACACAGGCAGGCAGACAGATAGATGGACGGACAGGCAGGCAGATAGACTAGACAGATAGATAGACAGATAGCTAAATAGATAGATATACCGAGAGACTGGCATACAAACAGGAACGTGATGGTCAAGAAGATGGCTGGGAAGGAGGGGGGGAAAAGGAGGCGAAACAGAGAGAGAAGCGGATCTCATTAGATGAATAGACAGAGAGAGAGAGAGCGAGGAATTAAAAAAAAAGGGACGGACAAAGACAGACAGACAGACAGACAGACAGACACACACACACACACACACACACACACACACACACACACACGCACCACACACACAGATTGCCTTGTTTCGATTCATGGAAAGGGGAGGAGGAGAAAGGATCCGACGAGAAGAAGAACAAACAACGGGGTAGACAGATGAGTGAAACAGACACACAATGATAGACAGACGGGTGATAGACAGACGGGTGGACATATCGTTCGCCAGCCACTGTGCCCGCCGCAGCGGTAAGCGACGAACGGCGGGATGGGGGTTGTCTGGGTAGTCTGGGGTTCGATTCCCAGTTATCCGCTCTTTTTGGTGACTCTCACTTGTCGTGCGGTTCTCTGTTGAGTGGCGAGTAGAAACCCCCCCCGTCTCTGCCTTGTCTGTTTCTTCGCACTCACTAACTTTTAAGATCAATCAATCAGTCAACCAATCAATCAATCAATCAATCAATCAATCAATCAATCAACCAATCAATAAGTCAAACAATCAATCAATTAGTCAACCGATCAATCGAGCGACCGATCGATCGATCGATCGATCGATCGATCGATCGATCGATCGATCGATCGATCTATCAATCAATCAATCCCTACCAATGTGTCGACTATCAAATGTATAAACCGATCCCTACCAATACATCGATCCAATAAACGGTCCGATCGATCGATCACCAATTATCTAGTAAGTCATCAACCAGTCTAGCCCAAAGTCCACGGTCAAGTCCAAGACTCTTGACAAGAGGACTGGAACACGTAAACGTACAGTAAACTTTTTCCAGATCCGCAAAAACTTTCATCAGTTTCTACCATCTGCCACTGGTGGCCGTAAAGAGAAGAAAAGTTTGTGAGCCGATTACATACAGGCCGTTCCTTTGACGTCCACCCGTTTTATCCTTCTAAAAGGCTAGGAGATTCCACGGTGCATCGCCACGCGATAAGCTTCTCTCTTACTACGGAACAGGTTCTTACCGAGAGTTGGGTTCCGCTTGACGTTTTTGAGAGACACACTTCAAACAGACTTTATGAAGATCCAGTTAAGAGCTTCTTCAGTCAGATGTGATTCTCGAGTTTCTGAAAGAGCTCCAATATTTTCCATCTGACCTAAGACTGTTTTTGAAAACAGACCGAATTCTAAGCTGTTTTAAGCATGTTTGAAATGAACTGACAAGAAAACAGCCCTGGTATCCCCTCCACCCCCCCACCCCTGCGGTCGGCCTGGCTAAACGCATCATGACCAATCCCATGAACATCCAATTATCCTACCCCATCCCCGTCCATCCCCGACCTTTGCTCGTTCAGCCTGACCGTGAACAGCAAAACGTGGGTGAGAAACAAGGCAGAAAGCAGTTTCAAGCCACGTAACCGTCAAAAAAGAACGTTTGAGCAGACGGGCTGCATCCCCCATACCCTCGTATGGTGTTCCAGTAAACCGTTAAGTAGCAGCAGTCGGGCAAGACTGAAGGCTGTTTGTTGTTGTTGTTGTTGTTTGTGTTAAAAATCGTCGTACGGGGCCCCAGTGTTGTAAGAAGTTTAGTGCGCGTGCCTAACGGGACAGAATTTCCACCATGTCGAAGGCACCTTAGAGAGAACGCAACTATTTATGGTACATGGAAAAAAGGTAGTTGCGATATCACATTATCAGACAAGATTTGTTGTGACCCCCCAACAACATACAGGGCGAAGAGAAAGCTGTACTACGAGCTACGGAAGGCAGACGACAACCCCAAGTTGGAAGTCTCGTTTAAAGAAGCCAAGACCAAAGAGGGGCAGAAAAAAAAAATAGCTTCAACAACACCCAAAGTAAAACAGGAACAATGCCCGTTAGCTCCTACCTGGACCAGACCAAGTGAGCATTGTGAGATGGACAGCCCAGCCCGCTCTCGATTCAAGCACAGGTTGACTAAATCCCACATTGGTGAGTCTGCAGGGTGCCCATGCAGAACAGCTCCATTGACTGCGGAGCACTTTCTGCAGGACTGTCCAACACACCGAAACCTTCGAGCAAAACCTGGCCTGCAGACGCATTGATGGGGGAGAAGCTCTTTGGACCTCTCTGGAAAGCCTCCGCCGTACATCAGCCATCGTCAACAACACCTCTGGGTTTCCTGTCGTGAAGGACGAAGTCAACACCTCTGGGGTTCATGTCTGTGTGAAGGACGAAGTCAACACCTCTGGGGTTCTTGTCCGAGTGAAGGACGAAGTCAACACCTCTGGGATTCCTGTCCGAGTGAGGACGAAGTCAACACCTCTGGGGTTCCTATCTGAGTGAAGGACTAAGTCAACACCCTCTGGGGTTCCTGTCTGAGTGAAGTCAACACCTCTGGGGTTCCTGTCTGAGTGAAGTGAAGTCACACCTCTGGGGTTCCTGTTTGAGTGAAGTCAAACACCTCTGGGGTTCCTGTCTGGAAGAAGGACGAAGTCAACACCTCTGGGGTTCCTGTCCGAGTGAAGGACGAAGTCAACACCTCTGGGGTTCCTGTCTGAGTGAAGTCAACACCTCTGGGTTCCTGTCTGAGTGAAGGACGAAGTCAACACTTCTGGGGTTCCTGTCTGAGTGAAGTCAACACCTCTGGGGTTCCTGTCTGAGTGAAGTCAACACCTCTGGGGTTCCTGTCCGAGTGAAGTCAACACCTCTGGGGTTCCTGTCTGAGTGAAGTCAACACCTCTGGGGTTCATGTCCCAGTGAAGGACGAAGAAGATAAATCATGGATGTGTCGGTCAACATCATCATCCACACTGCCGTCGATCCCTTGTCGAACCGTCTTTTCGCTGTTCGTGAAAAGCCATAAGTTACCCCGGGTTTTTTTTTGTGTGCACGACCTCGATTCTCTTGCTTCAGCAGTTCAGTAGACTCTCCGCGTGCACTCCACCTGCTTCACTGTCTACTGGATGGTATTTGTGTTGTGACCTACATGGAAGAGTCTCATGCATGTGCTTGCGAGTGTCTGTGTGTATGTCAGTGCGCATGCAAACTGTAAACTGGTTATACTTGCCCACCAGTCGTCGCCTCTCTCTCTCTGTACCAAACCCCACACACCACACACACACCCACACAGCTGACCATCATGTCTGCTTCGGTCTCAGGTGCGGAATGGTCGTAGACCATGACCGTCATCCCCAAAGGGGGTGACAAAACCATGTCCCTCCTCTCGTCGCTTCTCTCTCTCTCCTCTCTCTCTCTCCTCTCTCTCTCTCTCTCTCTCACACACACACACACACACACATGTTATGCTGTCTCAGAGAAAACCTTACAACTCCTTAAAGAGAGACCCGTATGGGTGTGCTCGGAGATACGACGCCGGTCCTTCACGAAGCAGATGGGTCGTAGACGTGACGACACGTGGGTGGGGGGGTCATGTCCCTATGTGTAGCTGATCACCCCCCACTCCCAACTTCTCAGCATCTCTCAGTTCTGTCATCTTTCCGTCCCTCTCGCCTCCCCTCCCCCCCCTCCCCCCTCTCGCCTCCCCCCCCCCCTCCCCCCCCCCCCACCCCCCCCCCCTCTCCCCCCCCTCCCCCCCCCCCCCCCCCCCCACCCCCTCTCTCCCTCTTCGTTCCAATTCTCTGAACTAATGCATTTCAGTTCAGTACCCACAAACGTGTTGTGCTCTAGATTAAAAGAAGACTCGCCAACACACACAACACAAAACTGTTTTGCTAGATTAAAAGAAGTCGCCAACCCACACACACACAACGCACACACACACACACACCCACCACCGACACACACCATAGTCACACACAGCACACACACACCACACACACACACACACACAACATAGTCAACAGACCAACACACACACACATAGTCACCACACAACATACATACAC
>JADBJO010009811.1:5000-10000 GCA_016801955.1 Conus betulinus
GCTGTGGGATGACCGACACCTTTCCCTTTATCATGTGCCTGTGGCTGCCTGTTTTCATGTGAGTGGAAAAAGGTGAAGTTAATGTGCCTATGTGTGCAGGCTGTGGGATGACCGACAGCTTCATGCAACTGACCACGGGGCCACTGTGACCGGGCCGGAGACGACCGCCCCGGACCGCGCAAAGACGTCATGCAAACGGAGGCTGGAAGCCCAACCGACGATGATGTCATAGTGACGAGAGAGTCTCCAGATGAAGAGGAGGAGGAGGAGGAGGAGGAGGGACGTCATTCGAAGCAGAGGTGTGTGTGTGTGTGTGTGTGTTGGCGAACATGGGAAGGGAGATAAGTTGTTTGTTATGTGCCGTGTGTGTCCAAAGACCGCGCCTGTGTGATGTTATGTGTGTACGTCTATTCGCGTCTGCGTGCGTGCGTGTCTGCGCGCGCTTGCTTGCTTGTGTGTGTGTGTGTGTGTGTGTGTGTGTGTGTGTGTGTGTGTGTGTGTGTGTAGCCTATTTGTGGGACCCAAACTCGGATTCTAATCGTCACGAGAACAGTTAAGGATCTATGAGCACAAAACGGTCAAAACAGATTATCGTGGCGCATCACAATTCATGTTAAAACCTCATTTGTGCCAGAATAGGGAGACACTATTGTCTGTTCTTATCCATGCAACTATGAACTAATCATGCGGCGGGCGCCTGTAGGTCATCCTTGCCAAGCTTTTCATTTGGGCACAGTTTATAAATGTTTGGATATGGTAGGCCTGCACTATTTGACCGCTTGTGCGTCACTTTAGACTTAAATTTGAATCTGGAGCAGCCAGCTGGCAAAATGAGTGTCGTCATCGATCACACCACGTGCTGGGCATTTTCTGCCTGTTCTTGATCTGTTCGTGTATTTACTCCTTTCAGTTTGTACTTCGTGAGCATTGACGCGAAGACTATTGAGATCACGCATGTGTAGAAATTTTTCTTTTATGATATATATATATATATATATATATATATATATATATATTTTTTTACGTTTACTATGTATGATTGTAGCTGAGACTTTTTTTTTTTTTCTTTTTGAGTAGTTTTGATGAAAAGTATAGTTTAGAAGACATATTTTTGGTTGTTTCCAGAATCCAATATACCTCGAATCTAATTTCTTTTTAATGGCGTATTTTGTTGGTTGCCTGCATTCTCCCTAGATCTGTTTTAATTCCAAAAATCTATAGAACATTTTGGATAAACTCTCTCCCTCTCTCTCAGTGTGTGTGTGTGTGTGTGTGTGTGTGTGTGTGTGTGTGTGCGCGCGCGCGCGCGCGCGAGTGAGTGAGTGAGTGAGTGAGTGTGTGTGTGTGTGTGTGTGTGTGTGTGTGTGTGTGTGATATTATCTGTGAATCTACCTTTACATAATTAGTGCTTAAAAGCAGATTTTCCCAGCCTGAAATCTAATCTGGAATGCGTGAGGAACCCACGCCCGTATAACCTTTGCATGCCAAGAGCCATACCATCATCCCTCGTCCCGTGCATGGCCTTCAAAGACCCTCTCTTCAGCGGATCCAGAAATCGGCTTAGATTTCGCTTGGTAAATACAGCTGGCGAGTGAGAATACATGAATACAAAAATAAACAGAAAGAGAGAAAAAGAAATAGTACACAAATGAACAAATAAGCAGTGTTTAGGGAAGCCACGGTGTTATTGACTGGTAGAAAAGACAGAAGCGAACAAAGAAAAGAAGGAAGGAGAAAAGGAATAGAGTACAGAAAAAAAAAGTAAAAAGAAAGAAAGAAAGAAAGAAACGGCACGAAATAAGAAACCAAGAACGAAGAAAACGGAGAGTGAGGACATGAAAAAAGGCGAGAGAGAGAGAGAGAGAGAGAGAGAGAGAGAGAGAGAGAGAGAGAGAGAGAGAGAGCACAGCAATGGAAAAAGAAATTGGAAGAAAACTTGACACTAGGAAAGAAAGATAGGCAGAGAAGCCCCCCCCCCCCCCCCCCCCCCCCCCCCGCCCAGTTTCACCCACCCACCCCTCCTTCCCCCTCATCCACCTTCCTTTCCCTCCCCACAAAAGGCATAATTTAAAACAAAAATCGAAATTCCCCCCCTTTTAAAATACAAACCCTGGCGTTAGCAACTTAACTGCTCCCACAGCCCCCCCCCCCCCCCCCCCTTTCCCGAAAAAAAAAGAAATCCGACCCACTGACCCAACTCACAAATGTCAGCGACAACCACCATGATGAGAGGTGGTTAGTTTCACAGGCCTTGGGGTTGGGAGGCTGCTGGTTCCACTTCGCACGGTTCTCGGCTCGGGCCGGCCCTTAACCATAGTTCAGTGTGCTAATGGCTGGACCGGGAAGACTGGCACCACACAGCCGAGTTGTGTCCCACTGAACGGATATGCGTCACCGTTTTCCTGCATCATGACTGCAGATGTCTGTTATCGCCCCCAGCCTGGTTGATGTTGGGCCATGTTATGGAAGGAACCGCAGAGTGCATGTATTCTTGTCATGTATTCTCGGCCCTGAAGACAGCTCCATACCATCATCTTCATCCTCACCGATCATCACAAAAAAGGGGCACAACTCCTGTGGCTTTTGACTGCTCATGCTCTTGGTTACCTCAGTCCCGATGTTTTCTTTACGAGGTTCAGCTCGCGGTGAGAGCTATCGGTACTGGTCAGTTCATGAGAATTGTTAATGGATGCACGTGGCTGCAAGCAACACAGAGTCACAACCATGTTTCTCAAGACATTAAATCAATTCAGAGCCACATGATTGTGGTTCTGATGTATCGTTAAAAAAAAAAAAAAAAGAGTAATAGTCGTCAGTATGTGCCTTAAGATGGTGTATTATGTACGGGCACCGAAGTAACAGGGCAGCAGGGCAGAGTCTCCTCTGCTAGGTGGCCACGTGGCAGCTTCAGGTTGATTGCTTTCTGTGGACTGGCGGTGCTGGAGCAGCGATAGGAACGCGGCTGTGTACGGGAGGCGGAATACGTGGCGTGGTAGCGGTACCCTTGGAGGCGGGGAGGACGGGGCGGGAGAGCTGAGGTACCGATCTTACCAAATAAAGGCAAACAAAGCAACAGCAAGAGAAACCACGCCATCATCACCACATCCACCAGCAAAAAACATCCAACCACATGTGTTCTCCGGAACAATGCGCACAGCTCCGTTATGGACTTAAAAGTTCTCCTAGCAAATCCCCCCGAACCCATCGTATATTTCTTGATATATATATATATTCTATATTCCTAGACATACCCCCCCCCCCCCCCCCCCCCACTAAGCTCCTAGATATACATATACCCCCAAACTATTTCAACCTTCTTAAATTATCAGTGTATCCCCTATATCTTGGTGGTGGTTGCAAGTTTCCAGCGTAATTAGTTTCCTTGCAGTGACTGAATCAATACTCCCTCCTCACCCCAATTCCCCTCATGAATGTGATTTTGTTCACAAGATATGGTATGTTATCCGGATCCGTTCCGAATTTTTACAAGGTCGTGGACACCAGTGTGTCCAATAACCTGATTGGTTTCTCTTTATTGAGGACCCGTGCCTTCTTTCTTGAGTATGATCTAGTTGCAAAGTGAGACGACTGCAAGCAGAAATCTAAATCAAATCTTAAGTAAATGTTAGCGAACCGCCCACAGAAACGTGGACAAACGAGTCACAAGACAAAACACGACGCGTTTCGACATCTTAGGTCTTCTTCAGGCATGATACAAACAAAGAGGACAATGAAAATGAACGAGCAATCACATAGCTTTGATCACTTGAGTATGTTACGAAAAGGTGAAAAATGTTTCAACTCTTTATGTGGCAAAAGGTGACCAAAAAAAAAAAAAAAAAAAAAAAAAAAATCTGGACCTGTCTTTGACCTGGATGTGCGCTTAAGTTTCAAGAGTTCGTGTTTGGGGCACATTCCATTTTCCCGCCAAGTCTTTATTTAACTCGCCATGTAAATGTTCTGACACCTGGCAACCAGACTAGCACTAGTGGCAGACATACAGACAGACAAAAATAGACACAATCAAAGCGACGGAAGCGGGAGACGACGTGACCTCCATGGTGGAGGTAACGGAGGGGAAAGAACCCTTGCGCGCTTCATCCCATAAATGAAAATACCTCGCAAAGCAATCACCTCGTCTGAAGATTTGACCTTCGGCATAGTCCCCGCTTTCCCACACTCTCCCTCCCTAACCCCACCCCTCCCTGTCAGTTGCTTCACCCGTTAATCACTCTTCGTCACTTTCGCTGGAGTATCACATGCCTTTATCATCGAAAAAGAATCACTACTTCCTTATTTTACCCTTTTCTTCTTCTGTCTTTTTCTCTCTCTTTTTTTTTTTCCAACTTCATTTTTTTACTACTCGTTTTCCCCAATTTCCAGGCTTTCTTAAAGAAATGATTGAAAGATGACATGAGATCACAGCTTAGCAGCCTACATGCACTTTCTCATGCCTGGACGAATGGACGAAGTGGATAGTAGGCCTAAGGTTGTTTGTTGTTGTTGCTTTTCCTATACAAGTCTGTGCGTTTCTTTGTTCTTGGTAGAAACAGACGATTGGGTTATTTTCATACTGTGTAAGGTGTACTTGTTTACCTTTATTTGTTTATGTACCTTTGTCGTCTATTAATGGCAACAGCTTTCGGACATCAAGGTTTCGTTGTTGTTCTGTTATACGAGCTTGTTTACCTTCGTCTGGGATTTGTTGTTGTTTGTTAGTGTATATGGGATAGTTGCAATAGCTTACATGCAACAGGTTTAATGCTTTCTTAACAGTGCAGTAAAACACGTCATAAAGGAAAGGATAACAAGGGTTAGGATTAAAATGAATGTATGAGTATATGTGCATGACTCACGGAGAGAGGGGGGGGGGGGGGGGGAGAGAGAGAGAGAGAGAGAGAGAGAGAGAGAGAGAGAGAGAGAGCGAAGATTCCGAGAGATGAGAGAGCGTTCATTCCGTTCATGTTTGACTCTGAAATATCATATTATTTTTAGCTCTC
>JADBJO010009811.1:12500-25000 GCA_016801955.1 Conus betulinus
GAAAAAAACAAAGACAGAGGAAAGAAATAGATGAAAGAAAGGGGGGAAATGCGAGAGAAGACAAAAAGAAAGCAAGAAGACAGAAGGACAGATAAAAAGGGGGGGAAAAAAAGGACTGCAGCCAGTATAAGGAAGGATGATGGACAGAAAGCTGTATGAAGACAGACAGCAGAATGGCTAGAATGCCAGTTTACTCGACATCGTGCACACGATAGTTAGGGCGGATAATGGGGGAGGGGAAAGGGGGAATGGGGGGGGGGGGGGGGGGGGGGGAGGTTGGGGGGGTGTGTGAACAGGAGCTTTTGGAAGATGGAATGAGCATGGGGGTGGGATGAAGACAGCAGAAAGAGGTGGGCCTTGGGAATGGAAAGAGTGAGTGAGTAAGGTCTTTGACTTAGGGTCTGTTCACACTTGGTGATATTAGACTAAAAAAAAAAAAAAAAAAAAAAAAAAAAAAAAAAGGAGCAATGGGAAAAGGGAGCGTTTACAAAAATATGTTGATTTGATGCATGGAAGCACTTTTGCTGTTTGGACCATGTCTGGTTTGTGGGTTATTGTTTTGACAGAATCATGTACAGTCACATCCACGTTCGATTCTTTATACAACGAAGTTAATATTGAACAGTGAAAAAAAAAAAAATGGTCCACTGATAGAAGACTTGAACAATCACATGCTACAGTTTGGGAAAGTTTGGTTTTCCACTAATTCAGTCAGAGCTTATCATGGACATGATAAGATGTCATACTTCCCTTGTAGGTGTTCACTGTATACGCATTTTTATAAAAAAAAACAAACAAAAAAAACGAATTAATTTCTTGAACATCAAGTTTTAAATTATTCTCATCGGTGAAATGAGGCAGGGAACAGCAAACAATTTTAGTCTTAACGGCACCATCTCTAGCTAACTTTTTATCAGCTGTTTCATGACCAGATATGGCACAGTGTGATGGAATCCTGCTAAAAGCTACCCCCAATTCCCTTCCCTTCAACATGATAACATGTGTATGATGTCTTATTTCAGAAAGTAAATCTGAAGGGAGATTAGGCCAAAGGGAGGAGAACTGCAGAGGAGGGAAAGAGAAGGGAAAGAACACTAACGTGGGTGCAGAAACGGACGAAGGGAAGAAATTGATCGGAAGTGTAGGTCGAAAGTTGATGTTAAGTGTTGACTTGTTATCCTCAATCATCATCATCGCCGTCGTCATCATCATCATGTTGATGGTGACGGCGATGGAACATCTACAGTAAGAGCACTTAATTTCTGCTACAATTGCTTCCGCTGCTGTTGCGATTGCTGTTGTAAACGAAGATGAAGATGATGATGATGATAGTAATAGTGATGATGTTGCTGGTAAGTACTGTGATTATGCACCTTCGGCAAGAACACATATTTTCTACTATTACTACTACTACTACTACTACTACTACTACTCCTACTACTTCTATCACCACCGCCACCGCCACTCCCACCACCATCACCACTACCACTACTACTACTGCTACTACTCCTTCTAGCACCACCGCTTACTACTGCTACCACCACCACCACCACTACTTCTGCTGTCACCTACTACTACTGATGCTGCTTGCGATGATAATGGTGGTGTGGTGGTGGTGGATATGGTGGTGATGATGATGATGATGATGATGATGATGATGATGATGATGATGATGATGATGATGATGATGATGATGCGAGTCGTGATGATGCCAGTGATGACGATGTATCACAATGATTTCGGTTGTGTCAGAACCAGTCCCACCTCCATCAGACTCCCGTCCGGAGGAGGCCCAACTTTCCTCCTCACCACACCCTCTGGACCTGCTGATCCAGCACGCCCCGCCTCCCTCCCACCCTGTCCCCGAGGAAGATAAAGCGTCGGGGCCGAGTCCCATGACTGAGAGGACGGACGATCTCCAAGTCAGTGCCCCCGCAGAACCCTCGTCTCTCGAAGCAGAAGGGGAACCCTCGCCTACGAGACATGAAGACCTTAAGAAAGAGCTGGAAAAGGAAGAGGAGAAAGAGGAGGAGGAGAGGGAAGGTAGATTATCGAAAACGGACGTGGAGGAAGAAGAGGAGGAGGAAGAAGAGGAGGAGGAGGAGGACGAGAAGTCTTGGCAGGAGCGGGAGGTTAGGGGGGAGAGTGTGGAAGTTGCTCAGTCAGGGGAACTGGAGAAGGAGGTAGCTGGTCCACTGGAAGGTGAGGGAGAGAAAGGGGAAGTGAGAAAGAGAGAGAGAGAGAGAGAGAGAGAGAGAGAGAGAGAGAGATGAGGGGGGGGGGGGGGAAGAGAGAAGGATGATTGAATCTTTTTTTTTTTTTTTGCTGGAAAAGGATTGATTGAATCTTTAATGGGTAAAGAATTAGGCACATTAACAGCCCTTTTTTTTCTTTATTTTTCTTTCTTTTTTTTTCTTTTTTTTTTTTTTTTTTACAATTTTGCCCTCTAATAAACAAACAATGGAAGGTTCAAAAAAAAAAAAAAAACACGACAACATGAAACAATGACCAATCAGTAATTATTTCATAACACAGCTAACAACGTATTCAGAGAGAGAGAGAGAGAGAAAGAGAGAGAGGGTGGGGGGCATACAATAAAACACACACGTACACACATGCACACACGCACGTGTGCACGCATGCACAGGTCTACGATCATCTTGTGATGCAAGACGTTAAATAAAACTACTGAACTGAACTGAACTGCACGCATGCACACACACACACACACACACACACACACACACACACACACACACACACACATTTGAGGGTACGAATGAGAACAGAAGACTGAAAAAGCATAGTTTTTTTTTTTTTTGTTTTTAAAAAGTTGTTTCACATATTGCGCGCTGCATGTAAACAGAAAATCTTCTGGTCCCATCGTCATCCAACAGTTGCACCATACAAGGAGAAGAAGATGAAGAACAGACATGTAGCTTGTACAATGCTTCAGCAGCAGCAGCAGCAAAATCATAATCATCCTTTTCTTTACATCACCAGAATCGTCATCTATATCTGACGTCATCAAGGTCAGTTCATGCAGTGGACATAGGGTATCTTCACTGGTATTGTTAGAAAGTATGACCACATCGTTCTCTATTGATTGGTAGAATGAAAAAAAAAGTGGGGGTGGGGGGGGGGGGGGGGGGGGGGGGGGGGGGGTTTGTAGTCAATCACTTTGATTGATGAAATAATCCGACACCGACTGACTAAAAGATTTACCGTAACAGATTGGACGCATGGCTGATTTATTGATTCGCTGATCTATTCACCAATCATTCGAACATTAGGATGCAAAACGTGCAATACAAACTATTCGATATAATATAATATACACCAGTGGAGAGGATACTTCCGTGCGATTCCTATTTTTGTTTTAAGCCATGTGCATGGTTGATAAGAGTTTATAGAGAGGAATGAATCAGTGCTGATGAATAGGAGAATAAAAACAATATTCCATTCTATTTATTCGTTGTCGACATTGCTCACATTTGTCAGAAGTAGCATGTGTTTTGTGATAATTCAAACTCATGAAACTAGTAGTATCTACTGTACTAGGGGGCACGAATGAGGGCAGAAGACTGAAAAATCATAGATTTTTGGAAAAGTTTTCACTTAATTTTGTGCTGCATGTAAAAAGAAAATCTGGTCCTATCGTCACCCACAGTTGTATCATAGACGAATGTAGTGGGAGAAAAAAATGAGATAATTGAAGTGAATTCATATGCACCAATGGATAATTGACTGATTTATGCCCACCTACCCCACTAGCACCTCCAATCCTTCACACACACACACACACACACACACACACACACACACACACACACACACACACTACACACACGCGCGCGCGCGCGCGCGCGCACACACACATACGTACACACGCGCGCACTTTTTCTCTCCTCACTTTCCGCTTTCCTCTCCTTTCACTTTTTGTCCCAGGAGAACCACGCCAAGATCTGACCTTCCCGACAGCCACAGAAGAGGAGGAAGAAGAAACGGTCGAAACCGACAAAACACCGGAAATGGCAGAAACCCCAGAACCACCAGAAACAACCACCACGACCACCCCAAAACCCCTTGAGGAACCTGAAGACCTCCCTCAGCCGGTCCAAGAAGACATCCCCTCCCAGCAGGAGACAGAGACGGAAGCGCCTGCACCCATCGCGGTCGAAGAAACGGACGAGAAAATCAGCGTGGAAGAAACAAACGTCGAAGACGTGGATGACGAGACACTAGAAGAAAAAGATACCAAGACACTAGAAGAAGAAAAAGACACCAAGACACTAGAAGAAGAAAAAGATACCAAGACACTAGAAGAAAAAAGAGATAAGACACTAGAAGAAAAAGACACCAAGACACTAGAAGAAAAAGATGCCGAGACACTAGAAGAAAAAGATACCAAAACACTAGAAGAAAAAGATACCGAGACAATAGGAGAGAAAGATACCGAGACACTAGAAGAAAAAGATACTAAGACAATAGAAGAAAAAGAACCGTCCCTCGATGTCGACTCCAAGGCGCCAGAGACGACTGAGGAGATCCAGACTGCTCCCGCCTCCAAACCCGCCACCGAGCCCGAACCGGTCAGTGAAGAGCCGCGCCAAACCCGTGGCGACCGTTGTCCCGCAGCCCATCCCTGAGCCCAAGCCCACCGAGCCCGAGACCAAGCCCACCAAACCCACCAGCAAAACGCCGCCCAAGTCTCCCAAAAAGGCGCCCGTCACCACGGCCTCCAAGCCTGGGACTCCCGCCAAAAGCTCCACGTCGGCGGCCCGACAGCGCCCGACCTCAGCCTCGCAGTCGTCGACCGGGGGGTCAAGGCCGTCGTCAGCACGCGCCGGGGTCAAGAAGGATGACGTCAAGAAGGATGAGGTCAAGGCGAAGACCACGCCGACTCCTCGAACGAAGACGACGCCCAGTGCGAAAACTTCCAAAGGTGTGTAATGCATGTGGTTGTATTGTTATTGTGTTGAATGAATTGTACATAAAAAACTATATATGTGTATAATTGTGTGTGTGTGTGTGTGTGTGTGTGTGTGTGTGTGTGTGTGTGTGTGTATGTGTGTGTGTGTGTGTAAGTGTAATATAGACATACTGCATCCGAGACAATAAACAGTAAACAGGACAGAATAAGCAAAAGAACAACAGTTAAGGAAGTAGAAAAAAAATGGTGGTTTTTGGTATACCAGACACGATAACTCACGTGTTAGCTTTGAAGTTGACATGGATATGGACATTAAACCATAGTGACTCCAAATGGAAGAGCCTAATATCCAACATTTTCCCTTTCGTCTAGCAACTTGAACGAACTAGTCCTAGTTTCACCTGTTGAAAGAACACCCAAATAATTCCTTTCGACAAGAACCAATAGTTTATGAAGAAAAGTAAAAAGTAAAGGTGGATTAATCATGCACAAGCTATGGCCACAAAAGGCCATTTAAAGGCTGCCAGATATATTTTCAAAAAGCTGCCGGATATATTTTCAAAAGGCACTTTCTTAACATACACGGAATTTAAGGAAAAATACAATGTTCATACTCATTTTTTAACGTACATTGGCCATGTGTCAAACGGTAAACAGTATATATATATATATATATATATATATATATATATATATGTATATATATATATATATATATATATGTGTGTGTGTGTGTGTGTGTGTGTGTGTGTGTGTGTGTGTATAACCAACAACAACAAAAAACCGAATTCACAAATCGGTGATAACAAATCAAGTGAAATGGCAGCTGTTTTTAAATGCAACGAATTTCCCCAAACAGAAAGTATCTGAATTGTTCTAAAGGATTCTAATTCAAGGTGATTGGAAACCAAATTGCTGTATTGAACTGATTACAAAAATTGCAATACAATTTACTACGGATATCTTGCGTCTTTAAAGTAAACAAAATAGGAGACATTTAGTTACAATGGCTGCAGGTCACAGAGTATTCCATGGAATACTTGGCACTATTGTAAAAAAAAAAAAAAAAAAAAAAAAAAAAGAGAAGACGATCGATTTTAATTGCTGTACTTTTTGTAAATGACGAATAGAATACCATTCGAATATATGCTGTGAAGATGTTATATGGTAAACAGTTTTGAGTGCAGTTAGAAAATATTCTTAGAGAAAAAAATCTCAGGATGCGGCAAGTACCCACATCACAGAAGAAAATGGCTCTTTTGGGAAGTGATGAAATTGTTTGTACAGATAAGGTTTTTTATTATTTTTTTTATTTATTTATTATTATTTTGTGTGTGTGTGTGTGTGTGTGCATATTGATCCTTCTTACAAAGCAGCGCATTGCAACGGGGAAAATGGGAAGATCCGTGTCATGCTTGATTTTTTTGAACACATTCTTCTGAGGCTGAGGTACAGAATTAGAAAAAAACACTGGGTGCAGGGAGGTTGGGGGTCCACGAAAAAAAAAATAAATTTGGGATAAAATGGTGCCATATCAGGTCTTTTTTTTTGTTTGTTTGTTTTTGTTTTTGTTTTTTGTTTTGTTTTGTTTTAAAGTGAAATGAGACACACAGACTGGACCCATACGTTTCATGAGTTTTGTAGTCCCCCCCCCCCCCCCCCCCCCCACCCTCTTTTTTGTATTCTCCATACAGATGCTAAGGCTTGCAAACAATGTCACGTGCATGTGCTCTTCTTGTATTTCAAAATTGATTTTGTCTTTTGAGTGGCCACCGTCCTCCCCCCCTTTCTCTCCCTCCCCCCCCCCCCCCCCCCCCCCCCATTTGTCCCAATCCCCACCCCAGCATGTTCCCTAGTCGTTCTATGTTCCTCCACCCTCCACTTCCTCTCAGCCTCTTACCCTCATATGTCTCCTCCTCTCTCCTCCTGTCTGTCTGTCTGTCTGGTCTGAATCCTAGCAGGCCTGCCTGTCTTATTTGTGTGCACGATGGTGGAATGTCATTGCTGATCGAAGCGTTGGCTGAATATGAAATACTTTGATAGCAGGTGTTGGGTGGGATGAGGAGTGGGGGGTGGTAATCTGAAAGCTTGTGAGCAATGGAACTGAGACAGTGTATGTGTGTGTGTGTGTGTGTGTGTGTGTGTGTGTGTGTGTGTGTGTGTGTGTGTGTGTGTGTGCCGTGTGTGCGTGCGTGCGTGCGTGCGTGCGTGCGTACCTTTTCTCAAGGTACTGGCCAAGCAAACAGACCTTCTAGAGGGTCAAATATTTGATTTGAAGCGCATGCCAAGATAACGATCGGAATATCGATTGTCTGCATTACAGGCGCACCCGTTCACACATCCGTGTTTGAGCATGTTCTCTCTCCCTGATCGAACTGTTAGGCTGATCAATGGGGCAACATTGCTCGGGGCTTGCCCACCTGCCACGTCTGTCCCATCAAAACGGCGAGGTCACTTTGCTGAGTGCCACTCCTGACGCAGATTAGCTCCCCTGCAGATTTCCCAACATCGTCTGTTGGACTGCATTGGTCTGCGTTGTTTTGTAGTATTGTACTGTGCTGTCTCGGTTATGTTACATTATTGCATTGTGTTGTATTGATTGTTTCGTTGTTTTGTTTGTTTGTTTGTTTATTGTAAATGTTCTTCTCATAACAGCCATCTTTCTGTGTAAATGGGTCGCTGACATTCCCGGTGAAGCAAGCGCTGCCGGAGTGTGGCCCTGCCCGTTATCCCCTTCCCTTCCTTCCCCCCTCCCCCACCCCCATCATCCTGTCCCTTCGTCTTGCCACTTTACAGAGAGAGAGAGACAGACAGACAGTAGGAAGCCAGATGGGAGAGTAAGACTGGAGAGAAATGAGGTGTAGAGGGAGAGGTGTGCAGTGGGTTAGCATTTTTGTTCATACCAAATTTCACACAAATAAATGCAAGTGCAGTCAATCTTCTTTATCCGTGTGTACTGTTTTGTACATCGAATGCCGCCATTAAGAATTGATTTCTTTACTCATCTTGTTAGTTGATCCGATTCCGAATGATCACAGTTTCTGTTCACCGATGGTACTGGCGACTTCTATTAAGTTAAAACACAATAACAACTCCTTTCAAAAAAAAAAAAGTAGACACACACACACACACACACACACACACACACACACACACACACACACACATCGTTTTTTCAAAGTTCCCTGATCCTCAGAGACTTGTAACAAGTTTTCTTCCCCAGTTTCAGCCTCAACACGTAAGGAACCACGTCAGTCTCCACGACCTCTCATCGACTTAGAAACAAGCAAACCTATGCCTGTTGCCTGTTGCCTGTATCCCCCTCTGACAAAAAATAAGGGGAGAAAGAAAGAAAGAAAGAAAAAACTACTCGCACCATCTCTCTATCCGCACACAAAAAAGTTACTGGATGTTTGACGAGTCTCACACACGCCAGTCGTGGCCTTCACATTTTTTAAAGTGTTTATCCTACACTTTGGAGAACTTCGTTTTGCACTTGCACTCTACCTTACTGGGTCAGTCCACCAGACACTGGCTTTGGGATTTTTTTTTTTTTTTTTTTTTTGTCAGGATTCTTCCCAAGGCCTTCAATGGCACCCCACTACAGAGTTGAGTCTCTCACTCTGTTAGTGTCAAAGTCTCCAATGTCAACGCCGTTGTAACCGTCTACGGCTGTTCTGTCGCAGGGCTATGGCAAGTCTGTCTCCTACAAACTGAAGGCTCTAGCACAGGTCGGTCACTGGTGTCAACAACACCCTGAGAACGAGCTCGCTTCTGAACTAACTGTAAATCAGCCAGTCCGCCCGCTTCGAGTTCGCGTGTCGTTACGGCCGGAAATCGTCTGCTTGTTCACCTGACCGTCAGTGAACACTTGTCACGCGAGGCGCACTTCCTCTGAGCTCACTCGCACATGCACAGCATCCATAGCTCATCGCAGTGTGGCACAACGTGTGTCATTTCACACACACACACACACACACACACGTGTGAGGTATACACGCTCGTCAGCAGCTGTCTCTTTGACATTGTCGACCAGTTTGTCCTCTGATTCAGCTCTCCATCCTCCATGCTGCACGATTTCCATGACTGAGTGGATCAAGGCACAAGACGTTAAATTCCTGCCTTTTTTCGGTTTTTTTTTTTTTTTTTTTTTTTTTTTTTTTTTTGCGCGCGCGATCGATCAATGTTTTCCGTGCATAAATTCTTTTTTACAAATAAAGACACATGAAAGCACCCGGAACTGGGGCGCAGTTCCTGACATCGCCGCTACCGACCAACGAAAAACTGTCAAGTTCTGAAGTCTGCTGTAAGTTCGACGTGAATCCTGGGGTTGGGGTTCAGAGCCACCCCCCACCCCCTTCCCTTTCCCTTTCTTTCTTCCACATTCCCAAAGTGACACACCAGAATACTTTACACAGAAAAGAATAACTGCTCGCTTGTCGTCCAGTATGATGTCTCACTGTTGTGTTTTCTTTGGCGTCAAGCATGAGTGTGAATTTAACAATGACATACCTTATTTTACCGTACAGATGTGAAAGATGCTAGTTGACGTGTTGTATAAACGAACCAGACACTTGATATTTGACGGAAGGGAAGTTTATCTTGTTGTGTTTCAAATACGGGTGTATTTAAAAAATCCTACGAGATAACTTCCCTTGGCGGTCTTTTTTTTAAAAAAAAATTCCTAGGTAGTCTTTGGCACGGTAGCGTTTGTGAAGGGCTGCAGGAATTCAATTTCTTAAAAGAGAATGAATATGCTTTCATATTAAACAGAAAACAGTGACGTAGGAAACGGGAGGTGGTGGGGTGGATGAGGGGGACAGATAGATGGCCGGTCTAATGAAAATGCCCAACATGCCGTGTATATTTTTAGGCTTCAAATGATTGGTGGGAGGGGATGGGGAGGGGGAGGGGCGCTGTCTTTACCCACACCTCCCCAAAATTTAAAAAAAAAAAATGACGACATATCATGGTGCGTCTCCCTCCGCCCCATCTCTCCCCAATCCCCTCTTCTAGAGGCTTTAGGAAGATGAGAGAATATCCCCATCTAAAAATTTGGAAAAATGAGTCCTGCCGCCCCATCCCTCTCCTGTTCCCCGCTTTGACGTGCAAGATGAGCCCCCCCCCATCCCCACCCACTCCCTTGTATAAAAATTTGGAAAACAGAAGAGATGACTTGCGGCTATCGGGAGGGGGAGAACGTCAGCCAGGCACCGATTGGTTGAACCTGTGACCTATGAATAATCTAATCCGATTTCCGGTTCCTTCCCGCTCGTTGTGAAGCAGCCGACGCCAGAGGTTTGCATTCGCTTTTTCTGTCCCACCAGTACTGTATTTTTTCAGCCTGTTCGGTTTTTCTGTCCCACCAGTACTGTTTTTTTTCAAGCTGTATCTGAACTTTCTTCCACATTCCCAAAGTGACACACCAGAATTACTTTACACAGAAAGAATAACTGCTCGCTTGTCGTCCAGTATGATGTCTCACTGTTGTGTTTTCTTTGGCGTCAAGCATGAGTGTGAATTTAACAATGACATACCTTATTTTACCGTACAGATGTGAAAGATGCTAGTTGACGTGTTGTATAAACGAACCAGACACTTGATATTTGACGGAAGGGAAGTTATCTTGTTGTGTTTCAAATACGGGTGTATTTAAAAATCCTACGAGATAACTTCCCTTGGCGGTCTTTTTTTTTAAAAAATTCCTAGGTAGTCTTTGGCACGGTAGCGTTTGTGAAGGGCTGCAGGAATTCAATTTCTTAAAAGAGAATGAATATGCTTTTCATATTAAACAGAAAACAGTGACGTAGGAAACGGGAGGTGGTGGGGGTGGATGAGGGGGACAGATAGATGGCCGGTCTAATGAAAATGCCCAACATGCCGTGTATATTTTTAGGCTTCAAATGATTGGTGGGAGGGGATGGGGAGGGGGGAGGGGCGCTGTCTTTACCCACACCTCCCCAAATTTAAAAAAAAAAATGACGACATATCATGGTGCGTCTCCTCCCTCCGCCCCATCTCTCCCCAATCCCCTCTTCTAGAGGCTTTAGGAAGATGAGAGAATCTCCCCCATCTAAAATTTGGAAAAATGAGTCCTGCCGCCCCATCCCTCTCCTGTTCCCCGCTTTGACATGCAAGATGAGCCCCCATCCCCACCCACTCCCTTGTATAAAATTTTGGAAAACAGAAGAGATGACTTGCGGCTATCGGGAGAACGTCAGCCAGGCACCGATTGGTTGAACCTGTGACCTATGAATAATCTAATCCGATTTCCGGTTCCTTCCCGCTCGTTGTGAAGCAGCCGACGCCAGAGGTTTGCATTCGCTTTTTCTGTCCCACCAGTACTGTATTTTTTTCAGCCTGTTCGGTTTTTTTTCTGTCCCACCAGTACTGTATATTTTTTCAAGCTGTATCTTGAAGTTGACGATCTTCGTTGTTAATTGGATCGATCTCTGTCACCCGACGCAAGAGGTTTGCATTCGCTTTTTTTTTTTTCTGTCCCACTAGTACTGAATAGATTATTCATAGGTCACAGGTTCAACCAATCGGTGCCTGGCTGACGTTCTCCCGATAGCCGCAAGTGAAGAGATGTTTTTGTTAGTTTTGCCCCTCCCCCCCCCCCCCCCCCCCCCCCCCCCCCCCCCCCCCCCCCCCCCCCCCCCCCCTACCCCCCACTTCCACTCTCTACCTCCCTCCCTCTCCAACTGCAAGTTGAAAGAGTACTTCCTGTCATTCCGTCCCCTCTTCCGTCACCACCCCCCCCCCCCCCCCCCCCCCCCTCTCTCTCTCTCTCTCTGTTCACTACCTCTGGTCAAGGAAGGTAACTTCCACCAGTCCCCACCCTTTCAACATCTACTCGGGGCCGTGTCTGGTGGTAGCGGTGTAGACGACTCAAAACAAACGGAACTTGGAACCCTCCCTCTAGGACAAAGTGATCGGCCATAAACATTAAGGTAGGTATGTAGCTTAAACACAAATTGTGATATGGGGATGGATGCTTTGTCAAATTTTCGTTTTCTTACCAGTCATCGAAGAATGAGAAGACGAAACCCATCCATTTGCGGCGGAAGATAGGCCAAAGCTGTTGTTCTTCACAGAGTCGATGAACACTGTAACGAAAGAGCTTTTCATCGGGCAGGTCTGGTTCAGTTTGCATCCAGTTTTTCAGTCATGGATCAGAACAGTATAACCGCATGTAACAATTTATTTATAAAGTTGACAACATCGAGGATGCATTTGGAGCTAACCTGGTGATCTCACGCAAGGCTGACGCAACAAACTTAAGTCGTGTGACGTCAATGTCAAGCTTTTCTATTCGAAAAAAAGAACAGAACAGAAATAAAGACATGTAATGAGAGAGCTCACATGACTGAAGATATGACGTCAAAACAGCCGAAGCGTCAGTGTCGAACTACGCTGGAGAGATAAACATACATGCAAAACATGATTCCAATCTCTCTCTACAGTCGGGATGTCTTTTTCTCAAAACCACTGTTGGCAGTCCTATGTTTAGCCACCTCCTTCTCCCAACTCCGTACGCAAAACCTATGAGACAACTTCCCTTCAG
>JADBJO010009811.1:30000-47500 GCA_016801955.1 Conus betulinus
ACTGTACATTCGCCCTCCTCTGTACATCCACCCTCCACTGTACATCCACCCTCCACTGTACGTCCACCCTCCGCTGTACATCCACCCTCCACTGTACATCCATCCTCTGCTGTACATCCACCCTCTGCTGTACATCCCATTCACCCTCCACTGTACGTCCACCCTCCGCTGTACATTCACCCTCCACTGTACGTCCACCCTCCGCTGTACATCCACCCTCCTGCTGTACATCCACCCTCGGCCTCCACTGTACGTCCACCCTCCGCTGTACATCCACCCTCCACTGTACATCCACCCTCTGCTGTACATCCACCCTCCGCTGTACATCCACCCTCCTCTCTACATCCACCCTCTGCTGTACGTCCCACCCTCCACTATACATCCACCCCCACCACTGTACATCCACCCTCTGCTGTACATCCACCGTCCACTGTACATCCACCCTCCGCTGTACATCCGCCCTCCGCTGTACATCCGCCCTCCACTGTACATCCTCCCTCCACTGTACATTCGCCCTCCACTGTACATCCACCCTCCGCTGTACGTCCACCCTCCACTGTACGTCCACCCTCCGCTGTACATCCACCCTCCACTGTACATCCACCCTCCGCTGTACATCCACCCTCCACTGTACGTTCACCCTCCACGCTACGTCCACCCTCCGCTGTACGTCCACCCTCCGCTGTACATCCACCCTCCACTGTACATCCACCACCCTCCACTGTACATCCCCTCTGCTGTCTCACTGTGCATCCCCCTCCACTGTACATCCACCCTCCACTGTACATCCACCCTCTGCTGTATATCCACCCTCCACTGTACATCCACCCTCCACTGTACATCCACCCTCTGCTGTATATCCCTCCCCTCCACTGTACATCCACCCTCTGCTGTATATCCACCCTCCACTGTACATCCACCCTCCACTGTACATCCACCCTCACACCCCTCCACCTCTGCTGTATATCCACCCTCCACTGTACATCCACCCTCTGCTGTATATCCACCCTCCACTGTGTACATCCACCCTCTACTGTACATCCACCCTCTGCTGTATATCCACCCTCCACTGTACATCCACCCTCCACTGTACGTCCACCCCTCTGCTGTACATCCACCCTCCACTGTACATCCACCCTCCACTGTACATCCACCCTCCACTGTACGTCCACCCTCCACTGTACATCCACCCTCCACTGTACATCCACCCTCCACTGTACATCCCCCTCCCACCCACCCTCCACTGTACATCCATCCTCCACTGTACGTCCACCCTCCACTATACATCCACCCTCCACTGTACGTCCACTCTCCACTGTACATCCACCCTCCACTGTACATCCACCCTCCACTGTAATCCACCCTCCACTGTACATCCACCCTCCACTGTACATCCATCCTCTGCTGTACATCCACCCTCCGCTGTACATCCATCCTCCACTGTACATTCACCCTCTGCTGTACATCCACCCTCCACTGTACATCCATCCTCCACTGTACATCCACATCCACTGTCCACCCACCTGCTGTACATCCACCCTCCACTGTACATCCACCCTCCACTGTACATCCACCCTCCACTGTACGTCCACCCTCCACTGTAATCCACCCTCCACTGTGCTCTGTGCAGTGGTGTGGGAGAGGAGGTCATAGCCAGATACACATACACACTGCGCAAGTTTACAGCGTTTTAACCGCGGCCTGGAGGGTTCTTGTGCCGTGTGTTCTTTCTTTGTGTGTGTGTGTGTGTGTGTGTGTGTGTGTGTGTGGTTTAAGGAGGCGAGTCTTGTGGAAGACGTAGCTATGGCAAGCCTTGATTTCAACGCTTTTTTTTTTTTTTTTTTTTTTTTTTAAGAGCTGCATTCCTTGCTCAGAACGGACCCATGTACCTAACGGTACCCCCCTTTTCCAGTGTCTGCTCGCTCAGCGTGATGTTTGGCTGCTGAACGTTCTTTGGTACCCTGGCCAAGGCTTTGCATATTTCTTAGGTGAAGTCGAAGCCACTCTGCGCTTGCCAGGGTCGTTCTTCAGGACACTTTGTGTGAAAAACAGTATGCTGGCGAGGACAAGCTTGTGACTGCTGACAAACCCTAGAAGCCGTGGTTCCTGTTCATGAGTCTCCCCCTCCGCCCCAAAGTGTCTCATTGTCCCGGCACCCTGCCCTATGTGGAGGTCATAGTCCCCTTTCATTAGTCTCCCCCTACACAGCCCAAAGTGCCCCGTTGTCCCTGCGCACTGACTCTGTGCATTCTGCCCAGCGGTGGCGACCTAGTCTCCCAAGACAACAGTTAATGATACGGTGGAGCCAGTTCCATGGTGATGCTTTTACTGACGCACGAGACCTTGTGATCTTCGTCTGTTGCTTTCTGCAAATCCTACACACTGACGCACGAGACCCCCCCCCCCCGTCTGTTGCTTTCCCCCCCCCACCCCCCCCCCCCCCCCCCCCCCTTCCCTTATTTCATTGAACTCCTGGGTGTGTGAGGATACACTTATTGTTAAATTCTCTGGCCTTCTCGCTGTGCATATTTGTTTATTACAGGGTATGTTGATGTGTTAGGGATTACCTCATGTTAGATATGACGGTACACAAATTCGGATTATTCCACGAAAGTACACTCGCGCTTAATTTCTTTCGAATGTTTGCAAACTGTTTTCTGGTACTGTTGCTATTTTGCTATTTGACAGACACATACACACACACACACACACACACACACACACACACACACACACACACACACACACACACACACACACACACTGATACTGATTGAATGCGTCTTTCAATGTATTGTTCCAAAGTTAGGCGGATTTGCGTAATATTAATTGTGCTTTTTGTAAAACTCTCTCTCTCTCTCTCTCTCTCTCTCTCTCTCTCTCTCTCTCTCTCTCTCTCTCTCTCTCTCTCTGGCAACTTCTCACCCCACCCCACCCCGTCCTGGTTTTATATGCCATTCTACTCCATACCTGCCCAGGTAAGACCTTGACACCCAAAAGCGCTCGAGGAGGGAGCAGTCCCCGCACACCTCCTGGAGTTACTTCCCCTGCCTCGTCTCTTGGTGGATCGGTAGGCTCCCCTCGCAGGTCGGAGGCCAAGTCCAAGATCGGCTCCCTGGACAACGTCACCTACAGTCCTGGAGGCGGAAATGTGAGTAGGGGAGGTAACTTATGTTGAATTGCATGTCACTATGTTACATTGTACCTTCTACAGTCTGTATGAGAGGAGACAGACATCACCAGCAAAGTCCAAGTCTTCCAAGTGTTTGGTGGATGCCGGTGTGTCTACCATCTGCTGAGATGGTTTTGGGGGGGGGGGGGGGGGGGGGAGTTAATGGGTGAATTTTTGAGGGAGGAGTTTAAAGGTTGTGCAGAAAAAAGATGGAATGGACGGAGGATTGAAGGAGGGTCATTCTATTTGGGCTCCCTCTGGTGTGTGCCCTCGGGTGGCGAAGGAGATGGAAGATGGCGAGGTATTTTTGAACACCATCGCTCACGTCATTTCTCAAGGAGAAGCATAAGTGGGACGAAGGAGGGTTCGGAAATGGAAAGGAAAGGAGGGGGGGGTGGGGGGGGGGGGGGGGGGGGGGAGCTGAGGGGCGAGAGAGGAAGTGGGCAAATATGTGTATGTGGTGAGTCCCATTCCTTTTCCCTTCCTCTCCCATACTTCTCTCTTTCTCTCTCTCTCTTTGTCTCTCTCTCTCTCTCTCTCTCTCTCTCTCTCTCTCTGTCTGTTTCTGTCTCTCTGTCTCTGTCTGTCTGTCTGTCTGTCTCTCTCTCTCTCTCTCTGTCTCTCTCTCTCTCTCTCTCTCTCTCATTGCATGTCTCTAAGTACTCTGTGTATGCGCACCTTCTACGTTTGTTTATGCTGTTTTAAAATGATTACATTTTGTGCTTTGCTACTTCTTCCCATTTCTCATTTTCTTCTCCCCTCCTTCCCCCTCATCTCTCCCCCCCCCCCCCTCCCTCTCTCTCTCTCTCTCTCTCTCTCTCTCTCTCTCTCTCTCTCTCTTTGATTGCATGTCACTATGTTACATTGTACCTTTTACATATTTTCATGCCGTATTAAAAATGATTACATTTTGTGCCTTGTTACTTCTTCCAATTTCCCATGTACTCCCTCTTCCTTTTCCCTCTCCCCTCTCTCTCTCTCTACGTGTCTCTGTCTCTCTGTCTCTCCTCTCCTCTCTCTCCTCCCTCTCTCTCTCTCCCTGTACCAAATTTTGTGTGTACTTTATCGTGTTCATTTTATTGTCTGTTTCATACATACTAATTGTTGTCCGTGATAGTATCGTTCTATATGCCCTCCACCCCACCCCACTCCCATTCTTCCCTCTCTTTTGTTCTTTTTTCTCCTTTCTTTTCACTGGTATTCCATTATCATTGCATAACAGATTTCTTGTTCAACCATTATTTCATTTCACTGCATGTTGTAGTCCCTACTCAGGGCTATGCTGGATGTAAGAAAGAACATTAGCGCTTGTAATTTTCGTAAATTAAGAATTCTCTCTCTCTCTCTGTCTCTCTCTCTCTCTCTCTCTGTCTGTCTCTGTCTGTCTGTCTGTCTGTCTGTCTGTCTGTCTGTCTGTCTCTCTCTCTCTCTCTCTCTCTCTCTCTCTCTCTCTCTCTCTCTCTCTCTCTCTCTCTCTCTCTCTCTTGTTAGCCCGTTCGCTGTCGCTGTCTGTTGTTTTTGCACAAATTCCCCTTCTGTTTTTTGTTCCGGATTCATTACCCGTCTTCAGTGTTTGTTTGTATGGGAGGGAAGGTCTAATGGAAAGGAGATGTGAAAAAATGAACAGCGAGAGGAGTGTGTGTGTGTGTATTTTGAGGAATGAGGTAGGGGTTGGGGTGAGGACGGAGAGTTATCTGTGCTTGTTATTAGATTTTTTTTAACATTGCGTATGGATCCGACTTTGCATTTCGTATTGATTTATATGTCTATATTCGTTTCTGTGGAGGTTTTACTGCTGTGGGTTTGTTGTCTTGCCTTATGTCGATTTGTTCTCTTTACATGCTATGCCAGTGTCACGTTGATATGTTCGTGTATATGCTCTTGTACTTGTGAATAGCTTTTCCCCTTAGTGGAAGGCTGCTTGAGTAAAAGCCAGTCTGAGTTCATTTCTTTTCTTCCGTAAAAAAAAGTTCTTTTGTTCGTTTATTCTCTCTCTCTCTCTCTCTCTCTCTCTCTCTCTCTCTCTCTCTCTCTCTCTCTCTCTCCTCTCTCTCTCGCCCCGTTCATTTATTTGTTAACGAGATTTTTTTTTCAGATGTACTCATGTTGCATTTTCTCATGTATATTGTTTGATTTTGTTTGTTAGTATATATATATTTCGGTTCTTGCCCAGAGGGCTGGAGGTGAAAAAAAAAGTATTAATCCATTACCCTGTTATGAAATTCGTTCGTTCGTTTGTTCTCTCTTTCCTCCTTCCCCCACCATCTACCCCCGTTACCCCATCTCTCCTTTCCCCGCTGTCTGTCCCTTATGAATTTCCTTCCATCTTTCTAGCCCGTCTGTTCCTTCATTTTCTCGTTCTCTCCCTCAGCTCCTCTTCGGTCTGACTGTCTGTCTGTCTCGATCCCTCCCATCTCTCTCTCTCTCTCTCTCTCTGTCTCTGTCTCTGTCTCTCTCTCTCTCTCTCTCTCTCTCTCTCTCTCTCTCTCTCTCTTTCGGCTCCCGCCCTCCCCCTCCACCCCTGTGTGTGTGTGTGTGTGTGTGTGTGTGTGTGTGTGTCCGATAATTGTAGTCCCCTTTAAAGGCAAAGTATTATTCTGACCCTTGCGTTTTCAGACTAAGCTTACCACTAGCATCAAGAAATGAACACATCCTCTTCAATCTTGCTATGTACTTTTATGAAGCACAAAAAGGTTACATACTATAGATTCGTAACCTTGTTGTATGCTTCATGTGTACTAGTTTTCTCTGTTCACCATATTTCATGATAATATTGACGCGATGTGTATTGCAGGTATCATCCCTTCATCTGAATAAAACATTCGTATATGTGGTCGTAGTTCCCGACCTGCCTCACCCTCAGTTTATCTCCCTTGGTGCCCACAGGTGAAGATAGTGTCCAAGAAACCCGACCTCTCCAACGTTCAGAGCCGCATAGGATCCAGGGACAAGATGGACCACAAGCCTGGTGAGTCAGTCACACGGTCAGTTGAGGACGTGGTTTGGGTAGGTGGAATCTGAGCGGGTGGATCGGCCTAGCGGTTCGGCACGAAATTGGTGTGCGTGTAAGAGTGAACGAGTCGGGAGTGTGGGTGGGAGAGGAAAGCGAGTTGGGATATCGAGTTCATAATTGAAGGAGTGGGTGCCCTGGGGTATGGATCTTGTGAGGACGTGGTTTGGGTAGGTCAAATTGAAGGGGGTGGATCTGCCAGTGGTCTTGTACGAAAGTTTGGTGCGAGTGTAACAGTGAAACGAGTCGGATGTGTGGGGTGGAGAGGCAAGTGAGTGGGATACTAAGTTCATAACTGAATGAGTGTGGTCGAGCTGAATGAGAATGGGGCGGAAGAGTGATCTGACCGGTGAATGGGACGTGTTCGTCAAAGAGAAGCTAGCGAGGGAAGGAGCCGCTTAATGAAAGAGTGTTCAAGTGGTTAAATGGATACGTTGGTGAATTGAGAGTTAGCGAGTCCATGAGCAATGAGGTGAGACAGATTGAGCGAGCGAGTCGGGGATGGGGAGAGGGGACAAATGGCAGAATAGGTGGTTGGGGGACAGTAACACAACAGAGACTTTGTAAACAAGAGACTGGGGTGACAAGAATTTCGTCCTTTTACCAAATGGCGCTTGAAAAAAAAAAAAACTCGCTGTAACGGTTCAAACAACATACCAGTTTTGAGCAAAGATCGACTGGAAAGTTACAAACATTCAGTCAGATCAGGTTCAGCCAAATCCACATCTGCTGACCTGAACACTCAGCAGGCGAGTCGTTGAAGCAGTCCCAAAATATCCCCCGTTTTACAGGCTTTCTTTGGAAATGCCTTCTGTTCTGTTCACTTACCTGGATCGCTGTAAGCCAGATCGTCGAAATTAAAAGAAAAAAAAGGATAAAAAAAAAGAAGTGCGATGAAACTGGCCGTTAGTCTCAAAACACTGATTTACCACTTCGATTATTTTTATGAACAGAGGGGTGATGACTCACAGCATCTACAGAACCTACAAAAAGACCGAGGGTGGGGAGTGGGGTGGGGGGGTAAAAAGAAGGAAAGAGAGATTGGACGAGCAGGAGATTTTAAAAGATGTGCAAACTACACCATCCAGAGATCAGAAGGAACCGAATAATTATTCGTGGAACGACTCTCACACTCCGGAGAGCGCTTTTGCCAGTCTTCACGACTCATTGAGGCCTGTGTCCGGCTGCCGGCGAAGGCGGGTCATGTGTGGGACAGCGCCTGTGCGCGTGTGACCCGCAGCTTGTTTACCGAAGTGGGGGAAAACGGGCTGAGGGTTCAGGCCTTCGTCATTGGGTGGAAACGGGAAGCCAGACGGTGTGTGTGTGTGTGTGTTCCAAGGGTAAAAGGAAAGGTGTTAAAACTGCCTGACACTCTGTGTTCCCACCCCACACTGTAGGAAAAAAAAGAGTGCATAGCAGAGCACGAGCTCTACAAGAAATGAGGCATACGTCTCAACGTCTTCTCTGTACACTCAGACGAGAACTCCAGAGGCATTGACGAAGGCTGCTGTACGGCGGAGGCTTTCCAGAGATCCATAGAGCTTCTCCCTCGTCGATGTGTCGGCAGCCCAGTCCTCTGCCCTTAGCTTTTGATGTGTGAGACAGTCCTGCAGGAACTGTTCCACATACAGTGATTGGGGCCTGGAGCAGGGGCGATCACCCCAAACCAGGCGGATCCCCGGGTGGCGGATTCGGAGATGCCCCCAGATATGAGGGGTTAGCTTCAGGCTTGTCTGGTCGAGTGAGCAGTCCCGGACCAAATGGCGATGTTCCTAGCAGGATGGGGCGGGATAATAGGTGGCACTGTTATCCCCACTGAAATACCCCATAATTATATCCATTGACAGGAGCATCATGCGATCAAGAGCCGCGCTATACGCTTTCAGCCCTGAGGAAGGACACCCCATCTCCAAACCATCTCCAGCTATGGACAAATAGCCGGGTAGACTGGACTCGTCAGCCCAGTAAAGCAACCAGTCTAGGAGAGCGTTCACTCTGATATGAAAACAAGCGCCGAAGTCGGATGCGCTGATCCTGACTTGTCAGGGGCATAACGGCAGCACAACTCATCTCCACTCACATGACAGATACGTCTGGACAAAGGCGTACAGCCCCATCTCCACTCACATGACAGGTACGTCTGGACAAAGGCGTACAGTCCCATCTCCACTCACATGACAGGTACGTCTGGACAAAGGCTTACAGTCCCATCTCCACTCACATGACAGGTACGTCTGGACAAAGGCTTACAGTCCCATCTCCACTCACATGATAGATACGTCTGGACAAAGGCGTACAGTCCCATCTCCACTCACATGACAGGTACGTCTGGGACAAAGGCGTACAGTCCCAGTCATACCGTCATCGACAGGTATGGCGCGAAAGAATCAGAGCTGCCCTGGAGAGTCGCATTCTGCTCGGGGGGTGCAAGAAGAAGAAGCATCCGAGGCATGCCAACTGACGATGAATGTCTTCGGTTAACAACGCCTACAAGCTGAGAGGGGGTGGGGGCGTGGGGATGGGGGGTGGGGGGGAGGAGGCGTGGAGTAAAGAGGTCGACAACCCACTGAAGTGTTAATGTCTTCCATAAACATAAAACGATTTCCTCCTGTCGGACCTCTTCTACCCTCCCATAAAGACAACAGTTATCGTCTCTTCCATCTGACCGGGCCAGGGCAATGGATGGTGACTGGCTAAGTGCTTGGTAATTAGGGAATAAAGTATGCATGAACAGGACGGATTTTTTGGTGGGGGGGGGGGGGGGGGGGGGGGTGGGGGGTGTGGGGTGGTGGTGGTGGTGGTTATGAATGACCTATAGACATCAAGTAAACACACTACGAGCTTGGTAATTAGGGAATACAGTAAGTATGAATAGGCCGGACTTTTTTTTGTGGTATGAATGAACGATAGACATCAAGTAACGCGCACGCTCGCGTTGTGTGTGTGTGTGTGTGTGTGTGTGTGTGTGTGTGTGTGTGTGTGTGTGTTGTGTGTGTGTGTGTGTGTGTGTGTGTGTGTGTGTGTGTGTGTAAAGATCATACGTGAAGGTGCTTGATGTGTTTCAAACGCACGTGAATATGACTATGTACACGCTTACTGACGTGTGTATATCTTCTTACGATCGCACTGCGTAATCTGTGTGTGAGTGCGTGCGTGTGTGTGTGTGTGTTTGTGTGTGTTGTGTGTGTGTGTGTGTGTGTGTGTGTGTGTGTGTGTGTGTGTGTGTGTGTGTGTGTGTGTGTGTGTGTGTGTGTGTGTGTGTGTGCATGTGGGCGCATGCGTGCGCGCGCGCGTGCTCGCGCGTGTGTTTGTGTGCAGGAGGCGGCAATGTGAAAATTGAGTCCAAGAAAATAGAGTTCAGTGCCGTGAAATCCAAAGTGGGTTCCCTTGACAACGCCAAACACACGCCGGGGGGTGGCTCCAAAAAGGTGAGCAACAGTGTTTGCTGCAGGTCTGTGCTGATGCTTGAAGGAACATTACGTAATAAACAAGAAAGGCAAAAAAATAAATAAATAAAATGAAATAAAAATAAAAACCCATTAGGATATTGAGCAGAACTGAATGGAGGTCACTCAGCAACGGAGGTGAGGTAAAGCTTTTGGTCAATGCATATAAATATCTTGGCATGCCTTTCACAACACATTTTGAGTTTTCGTTGATGCATGCAGTATTTTACGAATGGAATTAGAGAGAGAGAGAGAGAGAGAGAGAAGAAAGAGAGAGAGAGAGAGAGAGATTGTAAGGACGCTTACCAGCCTCAAAAAAGTGCATTAACACTGTTGTTTCAAGATGAAATTTCTCGTCAGAAAAAAATATTGATCATTAAGGTTTTCACGTGACGAATGCAGTCATTTCGAACGCAGGAAAATGGTAACACTGACGTAGAAACGGTTCATTTCACCTAAATGTTACTGTTACTTTGGACGCTGTAGTAGTCAGACGTCACAAACGGGCAGTAGAAAGAAAACGACAACGGACTTTCCTAAGCGGTAAGTACGAGAATCCATCATCATGGTTTCCAGAAGTCCGGCTTCAGCGTTTCGCTACTTACAATGATACCATGCACATCAGCGGACATGTGACCTACATGAGTTAGATCTGTCAGGTTCTTAAGTCCCGTAACAGCCTTCGTGAGGTCATCATCACCTGTTCACAAGTCATGATTGCAGTTTTCATAGTGAACACGTTTGACCATGATGTGAACCTAAAAGCCATGAATGTGAATAATGATGACGGAGCAACTACATCAGTGTTTATAACCTTTTTACGTGGAAACAGTAATAGTGCGTTTCGTGAAACAAATCAACTGTGAAATATTTTACGGGCTCTTGATGATAAAAGCCTTCCAGAGGAGAGAGCTGGTCCTCTCACCAGCTGTTTCTGGATTTCAAAGGTTCCAGGTCTTTCTCATGCTTTATGCCCGCTAGTCATTTTCATCTCATCTCATTCTCTTTCTTTACCAACGCAAACCTTTCGACAACGTCCGAGAGACAAATACGCACATACGTGCACTTGTACATGCTGATTTTTGTGATCTGGACAAGCGAACAAAATAGAACCAAAGGGAGAGAAAAAAGGGGAACAAAAGACTGAATTTTTGACGTCAGAGGAATTGCCCAAATTTGCCTCTCATACTACCAGTATTCGACCTTTTGAACATTAACAAACAAAAGAAAAAAAAAAAAAAAAAACACCACTAAAACAAACAAACAAACAAGCAAATGAAAAGAACAGCATAACAACTCTGCTATGATACTTCTATATTTTCTTTCTTTTTTTAAGACACAGTTTCACCTCTTGAAAACATTGGGAAAAACTGCAGTGTAGAACTGGTCCGAGGGGAGATATAAATGCAGATGGGACGATGGGTGAGAGTGGGTGGGGTTGAGAGGGAGGCAGCCGGGAGATGGCGAAAGAGAGGGGGAGGTAATCAGAAAAATGATGATGGCTGGATTTCCTTTGCTTATGGACATTCACATACGAATGGCATCACCCATGTTCTGAATATTACACAATAATTTGTCTTATCTGCGTAAAGCATATATCATGCGTCCGAAATCAATTCTAGACTTTGCTGTCTGTAATATATTTCTTTAAAGACCATGTTAAAAAAAAAAAAAAAGTGATGAAAAAGAAAATATTCACCTTGAAACAGACGTTTTTTTTTTTTGCTTATGCAGTATAATTCGTTGCGACCCATTTATTTGTCCACTTATTTCTTTTCTGACTGATTCATTTGTTGACCCTTTTCTCTGTGCAAAGATACCTATTAATAGAGCATGCTAGCTTTTGCACAGTCGATGAATTTGTACGCTTCGTAACTTGCACTCGCAAAGAGAACACAAAGAGATGTGTCACTCTGATGTTTTCTTTCTGCTTTGTGCCAGCCTCGTTCCTGCCCATGAATAAAAAAAACAAAAAAAAAATGATGGTATTGAAGGTAATGGTAATGATGATGACAGCGGCAACGATAACGATAATTTTGATGTTAGTGGTAAACGAGTTATTCTTGACAGCCTGCTTGGTGACTACTGCAGGCTGGTTTGCTGAATGCAGAGGGAGAAAGGTTGGTTGGATTGGTGGAACAGGGAAAGCAGGGGGGTGTTCTGGGAGACTAGGGGTTGGGGTGTGAGTTTCTGAACCTCTTCCCGACCACTATTCTTCGCCTTCTTTTTGTCTTTCTTTTTTTTTTTTTTTTTTTTTTTTTTTACAGATAAAAGAAAGCATGTGTGTGTGTGTGTGTGTGTGTGTGCGCGCGCGCGCGCGCGCGCGCGCGCGCGTGTGTGTGTGTGTGCGTGTGTGTGCTTGGACAGAGAGAGAAAGAGAGAGAGAGAGAGGATTGGCATCCAGAGTGTATACCATTTTTGTAAGGAAATTGCCCGAATGTTTGTTTCCCCCACACTCATACACCTGTCCATTTAATCCTAAGAGGTCGCCCTGTCTTGTCTTCCTTTTCCTAATTAGTCTTTTTTTTTCTTTCTCTCTCTCTGATGAGGTCATGCGTGTGAGTTAGAAGAGTCAACATTTCGTGAAACAAAGTATGCGAATCACAGGCAGTTGCTGTTCCTGGCAAACTAGTACAAAGAAGAAAGAAAAGGAAAAAAAAAAAAAAAAAAGACCAGTAATCGACGAGAATACTTTTGTTTTATGCAAACTTCCAACCGGCGAATACGATATTTAGTAGAAGACACTGAAAGTGAATTATAGAGATAGAGAGTGGTTCAGAACTGGATAGTTTTAAACTTTCTAATATAACACCTGTTTATGTCCGTTTGTATACTATTTGGCCATTTTTTTTTTTGTTTGTTTGTTTTAAATAAATGCGATAGTTGGGAAAAAATGTTTAAAGGTGCATACATTCTCAGTCTTAATCATGTGTGTGTGTGTGTGTGTGTGTGTGTGTGTGTGTGTGACCGTTATTTAATTAAAGAGCAACAACTCCGGCATATTTTTTTTTTTTTTTTTTAATTTTTTTAAGCGTTTTGGTCCGTGAAGACCGACTTTTGAGCAGAATTGATGTTTCCGTTTTCCTGTCTCTCTCAATCCCTCTGTCTCTGTCTCTGTCTGTCTGTCTGTCCGTCTCTCTCTCTCTCTCTCTCTCTCTCTCTCTCTCTCTCTCTCTCTCTCTCTCTCTCTGCGCGCGCGTGTGTTAGTGTGTGTGTGTAATTCGCTGGATACATGAAACACTCTAGCGATTGGTGGACACTTGAAACAGCATTTATCTGCTGTAATTACTCTCCCATTTCTCAATTCAGCCCTTGTTGTTGATATCCAGACGTCCCTGTGAGGCCATATTAGGGCTTACTGATTATCCCCCTTGAATTATTCTATCTTGGCTGTTCCTGTTTCCTTTTCATGAAGAGATAAATGCTTCTACCACAGAAAGTACACGCCTTGGCCCTAATGCTCAGTGTCCGGGCCACGTTTCAGATGTAAGTGTGTGTGTGTGTGTGTGTGTGTGTATGTGTGTGTGTGTGTGTGTGTGTTGTAACGCCAAGGCTTCTCTCCGCGCCAGGAAGTGAGCAATAATAGAATGGTCATTATAATCACCACAGCAGATATCTAGCGCGCAGGTCTAACACGTACATCGAGAACACAATATGAAAATAAACACAGACAAAACATAGGTCACGAGACCGCCAAAAGAATGGAGCAAATCAATGACATTGTCAAAGCAACGCGTTTTGACCCCTAGGCCTTCTACAGACAAGAGAAACGAAGCGACCATCCAAAACAAAGAAATGACAACAGCGTGGCTAATCTGGAAACGGCTGCGGGAGTTATCCTTTCTTGCGTGTTACGGTTTTATCTAAAACTGTCGTTTTGTTGTTGTAAATCTGCTTGCACCTTTCACGTCAGGCTTTCTGCTAGCTAATAACTGAGCGATGATTAAGTGGTGATGATAAGTATCAATCATGAAGGCAACTGTTAGACATATGCTTAAGTTTACGTGCAGGTAATGAAATGTCCGTTTTTTTTTTGTTGTTTGTTTGTTTGTTTGTTTTTGATTATGTGCACCCTGAATACACTTTGTGTTTTGTCTTTTTTTCTCTCTTTTTTTTTTTTTTGCACCAACCTAGTATGACAACCTTTTTCTTTTTTTTTTTTTTCTTTTTTGCATATCTTAAATCTTACCAGGGAAAATAAAAAAAACGTACACCTTTGTCGTTTTTGATACACCATACTTTATTTTCTTTTAATGTTGAGTTTTCTTTCAGAGTCAAATTACCGTTGAAGCACGCTACTCAAAATTATTATAAATAGTAACAGTAAATAACCAACATGAAAGATAACTCTAGCTCTCCTGTTGAGACAGTGACGGCACCAGCTCGCCCAGCACACATTCTGACAAAAAAAAAAAAAAAAAAAAAAATACACAGAGCCAACAAGAAGACATCCCCGACACAGGATGTTCCGAGCTTATCAAATACCATCTGCATGGCATACAGTTATAAACCTTTGCACAAAGAAAGGGAAAAGCACGACTGTGACATTTCAAATTCGTCATACACTTTTCATGCTGAGTGTCGCAAGAGGGGAATGAATGCATTACATTATGACCAAGAGAAAGCATAAACGTACTGCTGCAGCTTAAGGCTGGCGATGCGTACGCCTTTTATGCTGTGTTCTTTCCTTTTTAAAAGTTTGTTTTAACAAACTTACTCACAAACAAAACAAACAAAAGTCAAATAACAAGACCGAAATGGAAGGGACAATATAAAAGGGAGGTAATTTTTCTGTCAAAGAATCTTTTTGGAGTAGATGAAGAAACTGAGCCCAAAACATGTCTCTGTCAGCCTTTGTTGGTTACATTATTTTTGAAATGGTTGTTTTGTTATGCTGACTGACAAAAACAAAAAACAAACAACAACAACAAAAATTGCTTGCTGTAATGTTTATGTTCACACTGTTTATTTAAATACTGAACACAAAAAGTAAGTGTGACCAGGTTTTTATATGCTGAACTCGAAATGCAAGTGACCAGGCTTCTTCGTTGCTGTGATATTTGCTTTTTATTCAAATGCAGTCATTTGATCCTCATAGAACCTCATCACAAAGCAAATGGAAGTAAATCTTCACAAGATGGGTGCTTAGTTGGAGCTGTCCTGCATATGTTGGATCAGAACAGGCACCACTGAACACCACCGAGGTGACTTGGCAGCTGTGCAGTGTCTCCTCCGGTGGGTTGCCTCTTGACGACTTGACATTGACTGCTCCCTGTGGATTGCCGGTACCGGGGCTGCGGCGAGACGGGCCGGGCTGTGGCTGTGGACAGGGGGTGTCTGAATGAGAGGCGTGGGTGCATGCCACTGAAATGACACCGAAGATGGGACAGGAAACAAAAAATTCCCAAGATGGATCACCACCCAAATGACACTGCAACAGTACGGGTTTTCTTTGCCAGGTCGCTCTTCTCGACCACCTGACATTGACTGCATCCTGTGAACTTCCTTCACTGAGGTGGTGACAGGATCAGCCAGGGTGTGGCTGTGCATGGGGTAGGCACCATGCCTGGCTGAGAAAGCAGTGCCACTGGAGAGGCGCGGAGGCTGGAACTGCTAGACACAAAATCGTGAAAAAGCGGCACCGGGCAGCCCTATGGCTTCCCGCAGTCTACAACAGTCTCATATGTCTCCAGCACCAACAATTTCACCCGCACCAAAAATGTCAAACACACTATCTTTTTTTCTTGTATTTTAAATAACAAGAAAATCTGAACATGGTCACTTCATTTTTGTCTTGTTGAGTATACTACTTTTTTGTTTTTTTTTTAAACTTTCAGGTTTACTTTTTGTTTTTATGTTTTGTTTGTTTGTTTTTTCAAATTTGTTTGTTTATTTGCTGGCTTGCTTGCTTGTGTGTTGTTTGCGCTGGCTCGATTGCTTGCTTGGTGGCTGGGGCTGGGCTGGGCCGTGGATCACAGATTCACTCTGAGAAGTTGGAGTGGAGGGTCAGCTCCAGGGTGGGGGTCACTGGACAATGCCAACCATGTGCCTGGCGGAGGACACAAAAAGGTAACACTCAGGATGGTTTTCCCCCATGAGAGGAGGGTGTAATAGTCGGTAAACTTCTTCTCTTGGACGACTGTGTAGAGCTGCTACTGACTTGTGAAATGGTTTACTCTTGCGACTTAGCTGTGAAAGATTAATCCCTCTTCCCTTTTTGTACTCCCAGTTCTTATAGAACAGGGAGTACTTTACAATGGGAACGAAGAAATGCTGTCTGTGTGTCTGTCTGTCTGTGTGTCCGTGGTCAAAATGTGTTCTACTTGCTCCAGACAAACTTCTTAGCCGATCTTTCTAAAAACAAAATGTGGGTATGTTCATTATGGGTCAGTGATGATGCCCGATGTTTCATTTTACCAGAATAGCCGTTAGTAACGGCTATAAAGGCCCAAAATGGTTTTTTCTCTTTATGGAATATCTCAGAAAGTACTTGTATTCAAGATAAACTGGGAGTACGTTTATATGCTTTGCATTTTTTTTTTCTCAGTAGATGAGGTGTTTGAGGTTCATGCTTAAAATGCCCCAAAGCATACGAGGCTTAGCTCTGGTGAAATTACATTGGTCGTCTGACCATTGCAAAAGTTGATGGTTATCGTATGCGGTCTTTGACAAAAGCAGCAGTTCTTCAGAATTTTCTCTTAACTTTCCTTGGGCTTTTTTTTTTTTTTTTTTTTGAGAGTGCCCTGCTTGTTTGTTTGTATTTTCGTGACAACGAAGGAAAGAACAAGGAAAAATGTTACCGAAGAAAATGTAGGAAAAATCAGTCCTATGGAACGAAAACTAGGTTCTTCAGAGACCGATAAAAAGGCGGGGACATTGATCCTATGGAACGAACAATGGTGACGTTTTGCACCATAGGTTCTTCAGAGACCGATAGAAAAGTAGGAACATCGATTCCACAGGATGTGAAATGGCAACGTTTTGAACCATAGTTCATGATTCAAAACGTCGCCGGTTTTTTTGTTTTGTTTTGTTTTTTTTTTTTAAATCTTAATCTCATAGGTTATGATTCAAAACGTCGCCTTTTTTTATCTCATAAGTTTTTTCTTACATTTTCTTTTCGGTTTTTTTTTTTCCAAATCACATAGGTTAGGGTTCGAAACGTTGCCGTTTTTCATCACATAGATTGTGATTCGAAAGTTCGCCGTTTTTAAGCCCATGAGATCAATGCTCTTGCCTTTCTCCTGTACTGTTTTGTACTATGTATTATGTATGTATGTATGTTTGTATATGTTTATAAGAGAGAGAGCCAGAAAAAGCCATAAATATTTTGAGCGTTTATCAATATATACTGCTCAAAACAATTGAAAGGCCACTTGCAAATTCTCTCGCTATTTCACAACAGAACGGAAACAACCCAAAACAATGCTTTCGAACTTTACTTCAGCCATTAATCAAAACACCAGTGACACAAATTAATGACAAAATTGATTTGAACAGCATGTTTTAACCCTTTCAAGCCCACTACCCATCTTTTCAAAAGTCAGAACGCCAGAGAGACACACAAAAACACAGTCAGTAACGCGTGTGTCCGCCATTTGCGTGGATGCACGCGATGCACCTTTGCCTCATGGACTGAGTCAGAGTCCTCAGAGTCATCTGGGGTATTGCCTGCCACTCCTGCTCAAGGAACTGGAACAGCTGGTTGAGGTCAACTGGCGGGGGGTGATTGCTTCGAAGTCGCTGGCCCAGCACGTCTCATAGGTGCTCGATTGATTAAGGTCCGGTGAGCAGGCTGGCCAGTCCATGTGGATCACGTGTTGCCGCTGAAGAAAGTTGTTGACGACTCGAGCCCTGTGAGGTCTGGCGTTG
>JADBJO010009811.1:52500-60000 GCA_016801955.1 Conus betulinus
GTGCCTGCGTGTGTATGTTTATGTCTGTGTATGTGTGTTTGCCAGCGCGTGCGTACGTGTGCGTACATGCGCGCTCGCGTGCTCGCGCGCGCGCGCGTGTGTGTGTGTATGTATGTGTGTGTTTGTATGTGCGCGTTCTCCCGCGCACGTCTTTGATTATGCCTGCGTGAGTGCGCGCGCGCGCGCGCGTGCTTGTGTGTACAGGATGGAGAGTGGAAAAGTTGATGGAGGAGAGTAGGGAAAGGGATGGGTGTGGAGAACAGGATGGCCGGCCACGTGGATGCACACTGTTTACTGTCCCTTTGTTTCTGAGAACCGAACCCAGCGTTTTCACATGTGGAAACGACAACTGGGCCGATTCACCTATCTTAACACCGTATGATTTGTGTCCTACATGAGACGAATATTGCTTGTCAAATTGAAATCACGTCCATTTTCGCTCACAAATCCACAGAGCCAATTCTCTCTTAACCCAGAAGACACTTTTCCAAACACCATAATTTGTTTTATCCTATCAGCAATGAGCTTCGTACTACCACAGGCAAGTGGTTAAACAGCTGAGTCTGAAGACACGCTGGGGGTAGATTACAGTCAAATGATATTGTCAGGAAATGTTGTCCAAATGATTCCATCCTGCCCCCAACAGATTGACGACCAAAAACCGGATTGGAAAGCGGAGTCCAAGGTGGGCTCTATGGACAACGCTCGGCACGTGGCAGGTGGTGGTACTACAAAGGTAACACCGGAAGGACCATGGTCCTGTGTCAGATTCACATGGTTGGTTGTATGTGGGCCACAGGTTTTCAGCCACATCCAAGAATCAGGACGTTGAGGGGGGGGGGGGGGAGGAGTAAGGTGCGTGTGTGGTGGAGGTTAGGAAGATTATTAGTTTTGTAAGAAGACAAATATGCAAATGACAAGAAAATGCTAGTAACAAAAGGCATAAGAAGCAGCAATAATATATGGCAGAGTTGTGCGGGAATCGTTGCTCAAGAACTCTGGAAATATGAAGTACTGACACTCCTTACCGCAGAACGTATCATCTCCGCTGTAACTTTGCATATGAACTTTCATCACAGTAGATCTTAACGATCACCCTGAATCTATCATACATGCGTGCGATCTCTTTTGATCATTCATTCTGGTTACTATGAGTAGACTCAGAACCAATTTGGTTGAAACGACAGTTTCCTGCATGGGACAGGTTTCTTAATGGCAGCGTTTCTGATTTTTTTTTTTCCACACAACTTTTATGCCAAAATATTCAAGGCAATTAAATATTAAACGTGTTTTTCATTTTCTGTGTGCATGCACATGCCTGCCCCCCCCCCCCCCTCTCTCTCTCTCTCTCTCTCTCTCTCTTGTTTCTATCCTACTACATCACGCAGTTTCGCTTCCTCTCTTCTTCGTTCTTCAACGTTCTTTCCTTCCTTTCTTTAGATCTGCTGCATAGCTAGTTTTCAGATACCTACCGTTTGGGGATAGCTGGCGATGAAAGGGTTAAACAGCTCAGGTGTTTGTGAAGACATCATGGGGCAGATGACAGTATAACAACATCGTCAGCTGACAACGAGTCCCAAACTAAATCTGTTATACATTCCACAGATTCTTGATCAAAAAGCGAATTGGAAAGCAGAGTCCAAGGTGGGCTCTAGGGACAACGCTGGTCACGTAGCAGGTGGGTGGTACTACAAAGGTAACCATGGAAACCCGTATGTTCCAGTGTCAGGTTTAGATTGTTTTTGTTGTGTGTGGGTGATGGGCTTCTAATCAAATCCAAGGCACGAGAGGAACAATGGGAGACAGGTGGGATGTAAATCCCATTCTTAAAAAGCAAATAAGAGAACTTGCGAATGAGAAATGCATTAAAGTCTGCAAGAATGTACAGTAAAGTAGTCTGGGGATCACAGTTAAGTCAATGACCCTAATATGAAGAATTTTGTTTATGCTCATCATTGCAGAACATACCTTTAGCGCTTTTCTCTTTTATAACCTACCAGTTCTGTCCTTTTTTTTAAAAAATCCAAATTCAATAGCAGCCTTGTTGTGCAATCATTATTTATGATTCAATCCAATATCTCGGATGCTTAGAGTATGAATTCATATTAAGTGCTTAACATCATATATCACCGTACACCTGTCTTTTCAGTGGTTCGAATTGGAACTCTGTTTTCCGTATCCTCTAAATATTGCAGTCCAGATATTTCAGATAAGAATTGGAAGATAGGCTTTGTTTAATACTGAATATTTTATCGCACATGTTTGGTGACTTATGTCTCTAACATTCAAACCCTAGACCTAAAAGTGTGTTAGTTAAGTGTTGCCACCAACAGACTTGCAAGTTCTTGAAGGTAAAATCCACCTAAAAGTGTTTTAGTCAATTATGCATTGCCTTTAGGATAAAGTTTGTTGTAAAACTGACACCAAAATAATATTTTTCACAACTTCCGGTGGTACATTTTTATGAATCCACTTTACTCCACCATAGAAAACACCTTTAGAAATGCCATAATTTTCACTTTATCTCATTGAACATAAGCATCAAACTATCACAGAAAGTCTTGAAATAGTTCAGGTGAGTCTGAAGACATTGTGGAGTAGACGACAGAAAAACCAAACTAACTCCACCATACCTGTCACAGATTGAACAGCAGAAAACGAACTGGAAAGCAGAGTCTAAAGTGGGCTCCCTGCAAAACGCTCAACATGTACCTGGTGGTGGTACTACAAGGGTAATGAAATGCTCTTCAGTGTCGAGGTTCTCGTGGTTCATCATGGCACACAGGCCACGAGCCTCAATACAAACCAAGCGGACGACGGAAGAGACTGGGATGGGGATGTGGGTGGATTGGGGGAGGGCGGCAGCAATCCAGATTTGCAAATAAAAAAGTGCAAGTAATAAACACCTAAAAAAGCAAGGGAGTAAGTGTCTAAGAATCGAGGGGTAATTACGTGGTCAGTAACCTTGACAAACATGAATCACTCATCCTTATCATTAAGAACACGTCAAAGAACATGATATCATTCATTACCATCACAGAGTCCAAACTAAGTCTGTTATACATTCCACAGATTCTTGATCAAAAAACCGAATTGGAAAGCAGAGTCCAAAGTGGGCTCCAGGGACAATGCTGGTCACGTAGCAGGTGGTGGACTACAAAGGTAACCATGGAAACCGTATGTCAGGTTCAGATTGTTTGTTGTTGTGGGTGATGGGCTTCTGATCAAATCCAAGGCACGAGAGGAAAAATGGGAGACAGGTGGGATGTAAATTGCGGTCTTTAAAAGGCAAATAAGAGAACTTGTGCATGAGAAATGCATTAAAGTCTGCAAGAATGTACAGCAGAGTAGTCTGGGGATCACTGTTTAGTCATCGACCCTGACATAAAGATACTATTGTGAGAGCACACCATCAGTTCCTTAATCATCACAATAGCAATCATCACGAAAAATCCTATGATGTTTGTGATTACGTATTTATATAATTTTATATATATTATATATTTATATATATATATATATATATGTGTGTGTGTGCGTGTGTGTGTGTGTGTGTGCGTGTGTGTGTGTAATCGTAGTTGATCATACGCGATCATTTTTATGCTATGCACTGCGAAATATGAATCTGAGGTTAGCAATCATGCGCTGTTGAAAAACTGTTTGATAATTTTTTAAGATACACGGTTGCATCCAGAGAACATCATTACCAGATGAACCGTGAAATCCGCCTTCTTTGTATATTAGACCAGCCAAAGCTCCAAACATGTGTCAATGCTAGGCTGAAACGCTCTTGTGTTTCAGAATGGGGGGCTTCAACAGCCTGTGAATATGTAATTCTCCCAGGAGAACTGTGGTAGGCTCTGAGGGAATCGTCTGTCTCCAAGAGTCATGGGATGTTCTCCTTAACGTATTACGAAACAAACCGGCTAGATTTACTTTCTCTCTCTCTCTCTCTCTCTCTCTCTCTCTCTCTCTCTCTCTCTTACAGCACAGGCAATTTCTGTAACTTTGTCAAAAATTTCAAGAATGAAGAACTGATTATGTACAACAATTTTGTTTCCTTCTAATGTTCAGTAAACCACACACACACACACACACACACACACACACACACACATGATCTCTCCCTCTCTGTCAGTCTGTTCTCTCTCTCTCTCTCTCTCTCTCTCTCTCTCTCTGTTGGTCTGTTTGTCTGTCTGTCTGTCTTTGTGTTTCGCATTATTTAAGTGTGTGTGTGTGTGTGTGTGTGAGAGAGAGAGAGAGAGAGTGAGAGAGAGAGAGAGTGTGTGTATGAAAAAAGAGAGAGACGGGGAGAATGTGTTGCAGGGTAGGGAGCTGAAGAGTTGATGTGAAAGAGGAGGGGGGGGGGGAGAAAATGAAGGAGTGTGAGGTCACGGGTGAGATTAAATGAGGGAAGGGATGAGGAAGGGGATCGGGGGCACATGTATATGACATGACACGGTCATTGCAGCATCGTTACTGAGAACAGAATCGAGCGTTCACAGATGTGAAAATCACACCTAGGCTCACCAGTCTTGTTTACCGAATGATTTGTTTCCCTCTTGAATCAAATGTTGGTCGTACAATGAAAACCAAGGTAATATTCGCTGACAATTTCCGTTGGTACAGCTTTGCAGAACCACTTCTCTCATCGTTTCAAAGAACATCTTTTTTTGTTACATTCGCTGCAAACTTAACAGTTTCACAGCATTTCAGCAGCACAGTAGCTACTGTAGTCAGGATTCCACAGTCGCTGCTTGACAGTACGAGCATGCTATGATTCTGCTTTTGTTTGTGTGTATAATATTGTCTTTTTAGTTTTATTCTTACATTTCAATAATGCATGGAATAAGTTTGAGCTGTATTGTAGGTGAGATGAATGACTGATAACAAATGATCTAGTGGTTCAAAAGTGACAGCCATGTAATTGAAGTAAGCCGTGGTAGGTCTGCTGCACAGCTTGGTTTTGAAATAATCACTGGCTTGGGGACAGCTGGCGATGAAAGAGTTAAACAGCTCAGGTGTGTGTGTGAAGACATATAAGGGGCAGATGACAAGCATATCAACGTCAACTGACAAGAGTCCAAACTAAGTCTATTATACATTTCACAGATTCTTGATCAAAAAGCGAATTGGAAAGCAGAGTCCAAAGTGGGCTCTAGAGACAACGCTGGTCACGTAGCAGGCGGCGGTACTACAAAGGTAACCATGGAAACCGTATGTTCCAGTGTTGGATTCAGATTGTTTGTTCTATATGGATGACGGGCTTTTATTCAAATCTAAGGAACTAGAGAGAAGGAAGGAATGGGGTGAGTAGTAATTCGTTTTCTTAAATGTAAATGAAAGAATATGTGAATGAAAAAATGCAAAAATATAACGCAAAAAATAGTCCGGAGATCATTGTTTAGTCAACGACCCTGATATAAAGAAATGTGTTATGCTCATCGTTACAGAACACACCATAAGTCCTTTAATCTTTACACTAGTAATCAACACGAAAAACTCTGCAATCTCTGTAATTATTTGTACATACATATGTACTCGTAGTGGATCATAAGTGATCGTTTTTTATGCCATGCACTGCGGAATATGAATCGGAAGTTAGCGGCCAGTTGCTGTTGAAAAACTGTTCAATGACATTTTTAGATCCTCTTTGCCTTATTGCAGCCACAGAGCTTCATAACCACATGAACATAAAAAATCCGCCTTCTTTGTATAAACTACCAATACTTTCCTTTTCTTTTCGCCCAGATGCAATAGCAGCTCATAAGCTTTATACTACAGTCGTTGTTATTCCATTGCGTGCGATTTTAATCCAATAATTCGGATACTGTGTGTATGAAGTCACAATAAGTGCTTAACGTTATAATCGCTGTACACCGTTCTTCTCAGCAGTGCTATTTGGAACCCTCTTTGCCCGTATCCTCTGAATGTTGCAGAACAAAAGTTATGTGTTAGATGAAGGTAGTAAAACTGGCTTTGTGTCACACTGAATATGTTCACGAAAGTATTTAGAGACTCATGTCTCAAATGTTCAAAGGCTTGGATCTACATGTATTTTAATTAAGTGTTGCTATGAAAAGGTTGGTGAGCCGCTTGAGAATAGGGTCCGGCTATAGCTGATACAAGGTAATAATATTCCACAACTTTCAGTGGTACGCCATCATAAAGTCATCTACCTCTTCACCCAGAGAACGTTTGTAGAAATATCACAGCTTTTGCTTTGCCTCATTAAACTTAAGCTTCAAGCTATCACAGTCTTGCAACCGTTCAGTTGAGTCTGAAGACATTGTGGAGTAGTCGACAGGAAAGTGATGTCGTCGGAAAAAAAGTGACTGAACTAATTCCACCATAGCTGTCACAGATTGAGCAGCAGAAATCGGATTGGAAAGCAGAGTCTAAAATGGGCTCTCGGCAAAACGCTCAGCACGTACCTGTGGCGGTACTGCAGAGCGGATCATTACCTGGTCAATAACCTTCATAAACAAGAACCACTCATCTTCGCATTAAAAACATAATAAAAAAAACATATTCCCTTTGTAACTATCATTAATTATCACAATTAATACTATAGTCAAAGTGGAATATAACTACATATTCAATCGTATTTGAGAATTCGAAGTTCTTTATCAATATAGCTTATTATGGAATAGTACGGCGGGGTTACGGACCGTAGTCAAATGGTAAGAGAATTTTCCTGCGGAACTGACGGCCGTAAGTTCGAATCACACTTTGGGTCGGATCTTTTTCGGCTTGAAAGCTCTCTGTGTCCACGCAGTGGTAATTGGGTACTTGATTCTGTTCAGGGAAAGTCACATGCGGCAGATGGAGAGGAATGGGCGCCACCTTCTTTCATGTCATGTCCTAAACACGGTTAACCTCTGACAGTTTCACTGCCCTTACAGCTGATAGGCTATTAGAAATAATCGTTAAATTGTGGAATATGAATCGGGACAGAGTCTGTTACACTGACCGTCTGAGAAACGCGCTGAAGACTTCCAGCCACCATGTTCTTGGTGACGGTATTGTTGTGTTTTGTTTTATGATGTAGTCATCGTGAATGGCATTAATGGTCCATTCTTGCAACGTCCAACACAAGAATGTGTTGAAAAAAGACTTTCAGCTATCATCTTCTAGGCGGTGGAATTGCTTGGTCTAAGAGGTCCCAACACTGTTCTGCATTTTGCTGAGCCTGCAGAAGACCGGCCAAAGCTCCAGACATGTGCCAGTGCTAGGCTGAAACAGCCGTGTATTTCAGGATGGGGGGGGGGGGGGGGGGGGGGGTGTGTGGGTGGGGGTGGGTGGAGGGTCATAATCCCATGAATATGTTCTCCTTCTAGAGAAACTTTATGGTAGGGCGAGGGGGGAGAAGGTGAACACCATGACCGCACGTGACGCCTTACACGCGCGAGAAGCCAGCCAGCCGACTCCAGTTACCGATGTGTGATTCAGAGTGATCCACCTGTACCTGGGCTAGACCGCTCTAGATACAGAGTGTTG
>JADBJO010009811.1:62500-65000 GCA_016801955.1 Conus betulinus
AAAAAAAATTTAATTAATTAAAAAAAAACACATCAAATTGCAAAGCCGTAAATCCATTATGTCGCTTTCAGCAATATTTTCAACATTCAATTTTTTTCTCAGAAATTTTGGTGTTACCATCATTCATCGATGACAAAGACTGCAAGTACTGCTGAGAAAGAAAAAAAAAAAAAAAACAAAAAACAAAAAACCCAGGCCTCAAGTCAACATACGGAAAATCTAAGAAATGAAGGCACACAGCAAACAGCTAATTCAGCTGAAATGCAAATACATAGGGAAAAAAAAAAAAGGTTAGAGTAGTGTCTACTAGGGCAATGTCATAAGCAAAATGTTGGGGCAGACCGAGACATCAGAAGTCGTGTCGGTAAGGCTAGGTGCGTTTTCAAAACCCTGCGACCAATATAAGTTTCCACATCTCTGAAACTCCTCAACAAGTGAAGAATGTTCAACATCATTGTGGTTCCTGATCCGTTCAACGGTTTAGAAGCTTGGAGACCCACAAGAGCTAACATCTTCAGGTGTTCATCTATAAATGCCTCAGGTACTCCTCAATTAAACAGCCCACACACCTTTTTTTTTTAATCCATAATAAGTCATCAAAAACTTTACAGTACATGACACATTTATCGGAAGCAAGAAAAAAAATTGATTACACCAAGAAAAGGAGGGATTTCCAGAATCGTTGCAGCAGAAAAAAAAATCTCGTTCGTATCTAAAGGCGAAGTGAGCTGATGGTAACTATTTGGAACAAGTCTGCGCTGGAGGACGCGAGAGGATGGGTGCGGTGGTGAATCTGAATGTGCTTACACGTTAACTCCAAAGAAAAAGTATCATCCGAACCCAGATATCTCGGCTGGGTATCGACCCCCAGACCTTGGAAGAAGAATCCGTCACCTTGGCCACCAGTCCACCAGGCCTGCTGGTGTTTGTTCTTTTAATGTTGCACTGAGTGTGTTTGTCTTCACAGAATCCGTCACCTTGGCCACCAGTCCACCAGGCCTGCTGGTGTTTGTTCCTTTAATGTTGCACTGGGTGTGTTTGTCTTCACAGATCGAGCAGCAGAAGCTGGACTGGAAAGCGGAGTCTAAGGTGGGCTCTATGGACAACGCCCAGCACGTGCCCGGCGGTGGTACTAAAAAGGTAACCATGGAAACCAGTCTTGTAGCGACAGTGTGTGTGTGTGTGTGTGTGTGTGTGTGTGTGTGTGTGTTGTACTTGACATTTTGCACTGCTGTCTTGTTTGCTTTTTGCTGTTTGCAGATCCATTCTTGCCCTTCTTTCCATCATTTCTCTTGTTTTTATTTCTATTTTTCTTCTTGTCTTTCATTCAATTTTTTTCCCTTTCTGATTCATTGGAACGAATAGTTATTTTTTCTTGGTGCAAAGGGATGAAGTCTTTTAGTTCTTTCTTACTTCCCTTCTCTCTCTTTCTGCTCTCTCTCTCTCTCTCTCTCTCTCTCTCTCTCTCTCTCTCTCTCCTTTTTTTTTTTTCTTATTTACTTTCTTCAGTACTTTGAATGAACGACCCCTTTTTCTGTTTTTCCCTTGCAGCACATCTATAGATTCCTCCTTCCTTCTGTGTTCATTTCTTCCTTCCTTTCTTTCTTCCTTCTTTTCTTTCATTCCATGTTAGAAATGGTGCACATTCATTCTTTCTTTTACTGATCATCGGTAGATCTTTTCTTTCCTTCCTCCTGTCTCCTTTTTCTTTTCCTTTTTTTTTTTTTTTTTTTTTTTTTAACAAATCCATATACGAACGGTGATATTCTTCTTCCTTGCTGCTTATTCGTAATGATGTGAGCTGTGCTCGGGTTTCTGTCTTGCAGACCACGGATGGATCCATTCCGAGCTTTTTCTTCTTTCTCTTTCTTTCCTTCCCTCCTTTCTTTCTTTCCTTCCTTTGTTCTTTCATTCTTTCTCTTTTTCAACCCCTGATTTGAAATCTGTCCTTCTTCTCTTTCTTGTGGCCCGTCGCTTGATACTTTTCATTTTCGTTTCTTCCGCCCATCACTTCTTTCTTTCCTCCCTTCCCTTCTGTCTTTGTTGCTTTTTCTCCGTTCCTTCCTTTTCCGTCCTTGATGTGAACAGAGTTCTCCTTCTTGCTGCGTGTTGTCGGCAGATAGAGAACCGTAAACTTGAATGGAATGCCGAGTCCAAAATTGGCTCCCGCCCCCAGGCACAATCTTCGCCAGCGGGCTCGGACACACAGGTAACCTGTCGGTGGCTGTGATTGGTTCTTGAGTGCCAGAACTGAACTGCATGCACAAGAGGCAGTGTGACTACTTTAAAGCATGCTCATCGGATCTGGAGCAGCGGAGCAAAACTGCATGACGTTAGCAGCTAGGAGGTTGATGGAAATGAGACTGACTTGATCGATCATTGATCGGTCGCATCGTGCGCAGCGGAGCAAAATTACGTGGCATCTGGTAGCTAGGTGATTGATGGAAATGAGACTGACTGGATCCGATCGTTGATCGTCGCATTTTGCAAAACTGCGTGG
>JADBJO010009811.1:72500-79436 GCA_016801955.1 Conus betulinus
CGGAAAGAGCGACTTTTGATAAACGCAGGAAGAGTCGACTCCGTCACTGAACCACACTGCCCTGTGCATCCCGACACCCTGACCCCCAGGAGGTGAGCTACGCCGATACGGCTCTGACAGAAAGCAAGTCACGACGGACGCCACATTCGTTAGTTTTTCAAAACGAAGTGACTTGAGGGCGGAAAAATGAAGCAAGATTTAAACAGAAAAAAGGGTTAGTTACCGCCCAAGGACACAGACGAACAGAGCATTTCGACCCCTTGGGTCATCTTCAGGCAAAAAAACAAACAACGATTAGGACAGTGAAAACGAAGAACAAGAAACCACCTATCTTCTCATATTCGGCACAAAACACACTGATCATCCACAGTAAATGGAGACAAGGTCCAAGTCAGGGGGAGGGGTAAAGGCGACGGGAAGAGCGGGATGGGCTCCGCTTTTCATCATGCCGTGCTCCAGACACGGTGAACTCCTAACATTTCACTGCTGGACGGTCATTAAGTTATGGCACCTGACCTCTTCAAAATCCCACACGACAACGTCTCTGCGAAGGACGCCTCTTTTCTTTCTTAAGGTGGGATTCGTGTTAACGACAATCAATATTCCAACATCTATCAATTTGCTATTTGTATAGGACATTATGGCGCTTCCGATGAAATTCACTCTGGTCCATAACGGAAAGGAAAGACAACAGAGAAATTAGGTTCGAAGGCGAGTGAGCGAGTGACTGGCGTTTTACGCCGGCAGCATACTATTTCGACACAAGTCACGTAAACGAAAAAGGTCTGAGACTGACTCCAGGAAGTTTGTTGCGGCAATGAATTTCATAGTAATTTCAGGCCTTCCGCGATGAAGCACGTCTCATGATTTCATTTCATCACTGGAGGAGGTCTTGGAATTGTCTCTTTCTCAATGCAGACCTGGTCAGCGGGAGTAGCTTTCTGCCAAGTGTCCACCATCTTTAAATCGGCCATTGCAATGTTTAACCCATTCATTCGGACATTGTAACGCGCACACGCGCGCGCGCGCGCGCACACACACACACACACACACACACACACACACACACACACACACACACACACACACACGCACACTCACGCATCTCCACGTTCTATCTCTTTCTGTCACGCATGCACTCTCTGTCGCGCGTACACGCTCGCTCGCTTGCAGGGCAGGGCAGCAAGTTAATTCACGAATGAAAACAGATGACCCATTCCACCTTGAAATGTAAACAGTAGGTAGGGACCGAAAGAGATGGTCAGATGACAGGATTTGCAAAACACGAAATGTCAGCGTTTCTACCACCAACAAGTGTTGATATTCCATGAAAATGTATTGCTCCTGAGAATGTTTTCAGTTCCTAATCCGTAAGCTGGCAATGTTGATATACAGCGGAAATGTACTGTAGGGTTGTTCAACGGATCCAGGACCAGCGATTCAAACGGATCCCATGCATCATGTCATGGATTTCTGTCGTTCTACCCAATCGGTTTCATACTGTGCGTACACTCCTGCTGACAAACAAGCAACAGGTACTGGTAAGAATCTAACTTACTGGCAGAGAGATAAACAGAAGACACCTAAGGAGAGCGCAGCTTCCGTCAAGGACGAACGAATCCTGGATTTGTTTTTGATCCTCACCGAAAGTCAGAATTTGAAGGGATTCGACCTGGGACCACAGCCCATTTGCTCATCACATTTTGATCAAAATCAGTTTGGTGGCTTTGGCGTGACCTTGTCGACAGACAGGCGGACAGACAGGCAGACAGACATACAAGCAAACCGACCAAAAGACGCGCGTGAAAACGTTGGTCACAGCGGCCGGTGTACTTCCTTCACAAGATTAGTTCGGCTGTTGCCATCTCTCTCCCGCTCCCCCCCCCCCCCCCCCCCCCCCCCCCCTTCCACCTTTATCTCTTTAACCACCAGCTTATCAGTGTTTGTAGTCACCCCCCCCCCCATGTTCCCCCACCCCTCCCCTCTGTGCAGTTCAGTTCAACAAAAAATCCTCCTGATGGTCAAAACAATCCGCTTGTCCGTGTGGTGACAACTTACTTTGCATACCTAACCGAAATGGAAAAACGAACAGAAGTGAACGGAAAGAAAAATCACTATTACGCATGGGATAACCCAGATTCGCTCAAAAGAAGCGAAGAAAAAAAAAAATCAAGCGTGTGGTCTGCTCTGGAATTGACCACTTAACGGATTTGTAACGGGGCCCTGGTTAAGCCAGGGTGTGGGCAGCCCAAAGCCGGTTAATCCGTTATCGGGGAGGATTTGGCCAGTAGCGGCCGATGACTCAAAGAGAAGCCAGGAGAGGGGAAGTTAGCAGCACCGTCAAGTCCAGCAGAATGTGAAGAAAGCAGAACTGGAGTTTCAAAGGGCGGTAACTCCTGTTTCGAACGAAGAAGTTTCATCGGTTTTTTGGAACATTATTTTTTCGTCTCAGCCTTCCGTGCTATCCTCCATGGGCATTACTCTGACGCTGTTGTTTCTTGTTGTTTCTCATGGACCAACATGGCATTACTGCCAGAACCACCAGCACACTGCAGTCGGTATCAGATAAGCAACTCATCGGGGGAGACGTTGCGCACGGCTGACGAGTCACTGTTGAGGGTGTTCACTCACGCCTGCTTTAATCGACTATATTACACAGGACACTGTCAGCTTCGACCTTTAATTTTACGACGGGGGGGATAAAAAAAGAAAGAGCCGGCAGATGTGGAATTGAACTAAAACAGAATTTGTAGAACTTGTGAGATTGGCTTAGAAAAACATTTATGGAATTGATCTGAAATAGAATTGGTAGAACTTGTGAGATTGACTTAGACAAAAAACAAAAAATGTCTAGAATTTTGGTTTGACTTTGGCTCAGACCTAAGGAATGTTCGTTTGCAAGTCAACTAAATCGAGGGGAGGAGTTCATGGAGGATCTCACAGTCAACAGATGTGAAACAAAATGATTCATTTCAAGATGAGTTAAGCCTGTCTTTGAAGCATGAAAACCTGAAAGATAATGACTTTTATTACACAGACACGTACACACAGACAGACAGACAGGGAGATAGACAGACAGTATATCTGTCTCTGTCTTTCTCTCTCTCTCCTCTATCTCTCTGTCTCTCTCTCTTTCTCTCTCTGTCACGCGCGCGCGCGCGCAACGCACACACACACACACACACACACACACACACACACACACACACACACACAGAGGCAGACAGACAGAGAAACACACACACAACACACACACACACACACACACACACACACCCACACACACACGTTATATATATATACACAACATATATACATACATACATACATACATACATACATACATACATACATATACATACACACACACACACACACACACACACACACACACACACATATATATATATATATATATATATATATAGATATATATATAGATATATATATATATAGAGAGAGAGAGAGAGAGAGAGAGAGAGAGAGAGATCTGATGTGTTCCATTTTCGAATGAAGTTCCTCTTTTAATGGAAGTACATTTGATCTGTGTGGATCCAGTCATATTTCATACATTGCCACTCGCGTTGTGTGGCCCACTCTGTCCCCGCCTCTTGCCACGTTGTTAGCTGTTTTCCTATTCAAACCCCCAGCCCGGGAATAATGAAAGAACGAAAGCAGCGAAGAAACAAACGGAAGATGAGAAAGGAATTAAAATTTTAAAAAAAATTGAAAGTGGAGGGGATGATAAAAATCAAAAGAAAGAAAGACAAAGAAAGAAAAAAGAAAAAAAACTGGATTTAGGAACAAAGAAGAAAAGAAAGAAAGTAAAGAGGAGAGGCTTCTTAAGGTCCGGCTTTTGGCTCCGTACTTGAGTACTTCTTGTTCTCCACATCGTTCCAATCTTAGGGAGGGTGGAAGAAAGGAAGACACAGGGAATGATTGAAGGGAAAGAAAAAGAGGGGGAAAAATGGCAGAGGGAGAGGTGAAGAAAGGTAGATGACAAAGAAGGCAGAAAGAAAAAAACACACACAAAGGAAAGAATAGAAAGAGGAAGGGAAAGAAAAAAAAAGAAGAAGAATAAAGGAAGATGGGGGGGGGCGGGAGTAAGCTGGAAGTAAGGGGAAGAAAGATAGAAGGAAGGAAGGGGAAGAAAGGATAGAAGGTAAAGACGTATGGAAAGAAGGAAAGGGAAGAGAGAAAGAAGCAAAGGAAGAGAGGGAACGCAGTGATAAAAAGAAGGAAGATGAAAGATAGACAGAAGAGGGAGATACGAAACCGAAACTGATGGAATGAAAATAGCGAAGGGAAAGGAAGAAGATCTCTGTGTGTTGTGTGTGTGTGTGTGTGTGTGTGTGTTTGTGTGTGTGTGTGTGTGTGTGTGCGCGCGCGCGTGCGCCTTAGATCTATATACTTCCCTTAAGACTGCTGATAGTTTTAAGCGTTATCAACAACATCCATTATAATAATACCATTATGATTTCAACGGAAAGGAAATAAGACAAAAGAGAACAAAATTTACACACACACACACACACACACGCACGCACGCACGCACGCACGCACGCACGCCCACACACACACGCACACACACACACACACACACGAGGGGGGGGGCACACAGACAGACACAGACATAGAGAGCGAGAGAGAGAGAGAGAGAGGGTAGACAGACAGACAGACAACAGATTCAGAGAAAGAGAGACAGAGAGAGGCGCGGCATGACTATGCTATCGGCAGTGACCCGGAGAAAAAAAAAAAAAGATTGGAAACCACCAATGGTTCCCTTTTACAAACTAATATTCCCAAATAGACCAACTCCACATTCTGCTCCTCCAATTTCCTTTCCCCCCTACTCTTCTCCCACCGGTCTTCCAGGCCCCCACCCCCCACTCCACTCCCCTCCACCCCATTTCTCCTCCTCACAGCCCTCCATCAACCACTTTTCCATATCCCACATAAAGTCATAGATCAAAACGGTTCGCTAACTGCTGTAATCGCACGCTGAAAACGATCCCAAATTTTAGCCTGCGTACTTTAAAAATACGACTTGGAAGTTTTTTTTTTTTTTAATTTTTTTGTTTGTCCATTTTTTTCCCTGCTTTCCGAAATCCTGTCCACGGGCCGACACTGCAAATATGAATACATAAGATTCAAACAGATAAGACCAGAAAAAATAGAAAGGCAAGAAAACGAAAGCGGACAGGTAGTGTTGTACCATATGTCAGCGGAGGCATTGACAGGATACCGGTTGAGCTCTTTCCATGACAAGGTAATCATAGACAACGTTTTTTTGTGGGTCAGTGACAGGAGAAAGCCACTTAAATGGGGGTTGTCAAGGCTCGGGGTAGACGTTTTGAGGCTCAGAAATGGCTTTTGAAAAAAAAAAAAAAAAAAAAAAAAAGAAAAAAAGAAAACATCACAGGAGCCATGACCATTTCTTTCAGTTTCGCTTTCCGCTAAGCGCGGCCCCGTGCGTTCAGTTTTGTGTGTTAAGCTGATCTTTGTGTGAACTCAATCATTTATTTTGAATGGGGGTGGGGGGTGGGCAGAGTTAGTCGGGAGGAGGCGGTGGGTGGATGGGTGCGGAGGACGTTTGGTGTGGTGTTTTGCCTTGTAACAGTGTGGCGATCCGCTTCCTGCCTTGGAGAGCGAAACACAGAAGACAAAACTGAGTTAAGGTAACACTCGCCGCGGAATTTTTGTTATCGCTCCTCGTTCCCCCCCCCCCTCCCCCCCTCCCTTTACCCTCCCACTGTCCTCCTCCTCCACCACACCCCCCCTTGACCCTGCACCGTTTTCTACCTTTTCATCCTCTGCCTCGGGCTTGAAGGTGATATATTTATGCAGTAGCAGTTTTCTGTTTCTTTCTTTCCTTTCTTTTTCTTTTTGTTTGTTTTTCCTTTACTACACTCTGTTTCTTACCTTGAGGAGACTAAGGCCTCCATTTACTGTCATTTATATATTTGGATTGTCTGGCATCGTACCGAATGTCCTTCTGTTGTCCACACACACACCACACACACACACACGCACGCACGCACGCACGCACGCAACGCACGCACACACACGCACGCACGCACGCACGCACGCGCGCGCACGCGCACGCACACACGTGCACACATACTCACACGCACGCACGCACCACACGTCACGCACGCATGCACGCACGCACACGCACGCAACGCAAGCACGCACCACACGCACGCACACACACCCACACACACACACACACACACGTACATACATATATATATATATATATATATATATATATATATATATATATATATATATATATTATATATATATATATATATTATATATTATCTCGACATGCACACACACATGTGTGTGTGTACACCACACACACACACACACACACACCACACACACATACATATATATATATATATATATATATATATATATATATGTGTGTGTGTGTGTGTGTGTGTGTGTGTGTGTGTGTGTGATATGTAACATGTTGTATTACATGAACATGCATATATGTAGAGCTTTTATACTAGTGGAGTTATGTGTACAAGGCCGGATGTGCTTGCCGGAGATTTGCCGAGGATTTGGGGACAGAATTTCAGTTCGTTCTTCTTGTTTTCTCTCTCTTTCTCTCTCTCCTCTCTCTCTCTCTCTCTCTCTCTCTCTCTCTCTCTCTCTCTGAAAGTCTGTCTTTGTCATTTTTGTCATTCTCTCTCTGTACCTTCCCACTTTTCTTGCACCCACCACCCCCGACCCCACCTCCTCACTCCAGTTTCCCATCATCCTGTCTCCACATCTCCGAATGTTCTGCTCTAACATCTCTGTTTCTTTCTTAGTTTTTTATTTTTTTCTTCCGCCTTTTTTTTCAGTTTTCTTCTTCTCCTTGTCCACAGACCCACTCATTTCTCGATTATTTTGTTTCTTTCACTTTTTTACTACTCC